>CM077165.1:112744433-112948254 GCA_039583875.1 Platanthera guangdongensis | reverse complement strand
TCCGGTTATCTAACAACTTTCTGACGCTCAGACAGTGCAGTTGACCGGTTGAAATGACACTGTCAAGTCCATCCATCACTTCTATTCTGAAATCACTGTCACTGTCTGAAAGTTGTCGAGACAGAATAGATCATTATAATGTGTCGACACAAATAAGACTAAGTGTTGACAACAGTAGACTAAGTCGTTGACACTAGCCTTGATGGTGTCGACACAACTCCTTGTTTGTTGTAACAGCTTCTCGACACGCTTCTTTCTCAGAATGTGTCGACATTGATTCTATGTGTCGACACAAGCCTTTCTGTTGATTGTGTCGACCACGGGTTGAGTGTGTCGACACAAATACTTCTTTCTTTATACTTAGTTGAATTCTGCTGAGTGTCGACACAACTCTTAGTGTCGACACATGATTCATGTGTTGAAACTTGCTGAGTGTCGACATCTCCTGTTGTGTGTCGACACAAGTACTTTATTTTGTTGAAGCTTGCTGAGTGTCGACACAGCCTACTGGTTGTCGTCACAATTTGATGTCGACAATGTTTCTCTGGGTGTCGACACTGCCTATAAAGTGTCGGATCACAGGTTATGTTGACAATTCTTCACAGTGTGTCGACACTGCCTTGTATGTGTCGACACGTTTCTTTGGTGTCGACACTGCCTTTCCTGGTGTCGACACAATTACTCCAAGTGTCGACACAACATCTCTAGGTGTCGACACAAGCCTTCATAAGTGTCGACACTTCACCTTTAGGTGTCGACACATGGGCTTAGAAACATTTTTTGCATTTCCTGCAATTACTTAACCTGCACATATAAACTCAAAGCACATCAAATACACCTTGATGTATATCATTGAGTAGGGCGAGGCTTCTTCAAATCAGGTACATATATTCCAATGTACCCAACAATCTCCCCCTATTTGGAGAAGTCATAACCCTTAGTCAATTATATACACCATACATAACAAATACTCAGTATGATGTATAACAGTATTATATGACAGGGTAAATACTAAACATGTATAAACAAAACATGTATAAACAATTATCTCATAATAACAATATAATAGATTGAACATTTAATATTGTTTTTACAACTTTCAAAAGTTTTATTAATCAAAAGTTTACATGAAGTTTAATGCAAATGATTACAAGGTTGTAAACTTAAGAAAATTCTATCATATGGCTGCTCTAGCTCCTTGATAACAATGCCCTTTCCAGATTGAATCTTTGCTTGAACTGGAGCATCATTGTCATCAGCAGGCTTCTTTCCCTTAAGATCTCTCTTTTTCTGTTCTTCAGCCCTTATCTTCTATCTCTAAAAATAATGATAAGGCTTAGAGAAATACTTGCTAGGCTCCTGTGCATTAGGAGGTAGCTTCCCTAATTTAGCCTTCCTTTTGTATTGTACTATGGCTTCTTGCCTAGCTTCATGTTTTTTCCATTCCTGGTCAGAATACCATTTGCTCCTCTCAAGAAAATTATCCTTTGCAGCCTTCCAAGCAGTCAATATAATATTTCTAGACGTTGGGCTCCATTGTTCAAAATCTGGCCTTAATTCAGCCTGTTCTCTGAACCTCTTCTTAGATAATTGGGCTTCCTGCTCGTTTAATACTGCCTCTTGCTCTTTTAGTACTGCCTCTGGCACAGGCTGTACTACTTTCTCAATAATAATATTCTGATTACCCTCAGGAGGGTTATACATAGATTGTACCTCCTGATGTATCATGTCAAAATCTGCAGGAGGGTAGATCACCTGAGCTACTTCAGCTTACCCTCCTCCAAAATATGCAGGATTTATTCCAGACTCTGCTACATTATCATCATCACACAAGGGTGGATATCCAAGGGTAGCTCTAATGCTGTTTGAAATCCATTTAGCATGGTCAGAGCCTGCTTTGACTAATACCCTCTCCCCCTTTATGACTTATCTTTCTATATGATCTCTAAGATCATCCTTCTGAAATCTTATTTGAGCATTCAAATAGTTAACTCCATCTTTACAAAAAGGTTTTAACCTTTGTAACTTGTCAGTAATAGCCTTTTGAGAATCTTCAATGGCAGTTTTAACAGTAGTGAGGCTTTCTTGTAATTGCTTATCAAAGGCTTCTTTGGCAGTAGCACTTACAGCAGTCTGGGCAGTAGTTATATTTTGCATTTCACTTACAATGGCATTATGAGAAGCAGTCAGATTATCATTCATCCTAATCTGATTTTCCAAAACATATCCTTGTTTCACTGTCATGTCATCAACCTGTTTCTTTATGTTCTCTTGATGAGTAGCCAGATATACTACTGCATTGCCTCCTTTATGGAAACAATCAGTCATTTTCTTCTTGTTTTGATTCACTTCAAATCTGATAGATTTTATGTCTTGAGCCAGATCAAATTGAAGTGATTTATGTCCTTCATCCATATAAGTTTGTAAAGCCTTCCTTTTCTCATCTAGCTTGAGCTGCAAAGCCACCATCAATGAACTATAATCAGCAGTTGGGACTTATTGTGGAACTATGGCTTGTAGTGCTTTCTTGTAGGTCTGGCTTCTTCTCTTGAAGACCTGGAACTTTCTTTTCTTTGCACTAACAGCCTCTTCATCCTCTGAGGCAGAAGTACTAGCAATGTCTACCCTGTCCTTAGGACTAAAAGGTAAATCCTTCTCAGTCCTTGGTAGCTCCTCAGCATTCCTTTTCTCCTCAGTCCCTTTTGTAGCAGTCTCCTCTACATGCTCCCCCTCAAGATTGACCTTCTCCCCCTCAAAAGCTGCTTTCTCTCCCTCAAAATCAGTCTGTAATAAATCAGGGAACAACTCTTCTAGAGTAAACTCATGTTGAGGTTGTACAGGAGAATCTCTTATCTCAGGAGCAACTGATACCACTTTATCAGCAACAGATGTGTCCTCCATGACAACATCTTATGGTTGACTATGTAACTGTGTATGTTGATCAACATCAAGTAATGATTCAGTCAAAACTTCATCCTCAATAGTGAAATTTAATTGATTAACTTCAGTGATTACCTCTAGAATTGTTTGGGTAGCCCTTTCACTATCTAATTGAGTTGGCTCAACCACATGTTAAGGCTCCCCCTAGAGTGGATTCAGGTGAATGGGGCTAGCAGAAGGTAGCTCCCCCTGCCTCTGGGCATCTTCTTGTCTTGCTAGTGACTGTCCAGCATTGCCGTCTTCTACATCATCAGAACTAAAAACACCTGCTCCTCTGAGCTACTTGTGGATTCTTGAGCCACAATGGCTTTCTTCTTCTTCTTCTTTTGAGGAACTTCCTTTTCTGGAGTTGGCATTTCCTTTGTCAACACTCTATCCCACCTTGAGATATTCCTAACATCCATTCTCCTCATATGATTTATCTTAGAACCTGCAGCTTGGTTCCTGACTGCAGGGATACTTCCAGCTAAGTATAAACTCATAATCCTACCCAGATTGGGCTTCTTTAGACTTTCCTTTATTTTATCAAACATTACTACTGACCAATCAGTTTTAAGTTGGAAAATTATCCTGGTCATCAAACTGAACATGTGAGCTGATATTCTATCATGCCCACCAGGCTTGCTCAGAATTACCTTGCCAACTATTTCAGACAAGAACTTGCCCTGCATGTTCATGCCTTTCCTATTGAAAACTGATCCAATCTTCATGCTTGAATCAAGTCCACACCATGCCAGTGCCTCCCTTGTCTTTGAAGCAGGTACATCTTCCTCTTCTTTAGTTCTATGGAGATGTAGAACTTTTCTTAGATTTTTCTGGGTGATCTTGACTTTTGCCCCATAAACCTTGGACTTAATCTTGAGTCCAGTTTCATCAAGTGTAGCTGCATTAAAGAATTTGAGGACCTCCTTCTTCCATATCTTGATTAGTTCTGAAACGAGATACTCTAACCCAGTCTCTGCAACTAGGGTTACTACACCTTGGATTTCTGGTTCCGCATCATCAAATGCGTGTCGCACGAGCTCATAACCTTCATTGATGTTCTCTTCTAGCTTGGGCGCCATTAGGGTTTGAAGAAATTTTGAATTTAGAGAAGAGAGATGTCGATACACAAGTTTGGTCTCGAAACTATGGGGAGCGTGTCGGCAAGCAATGGTGAAGACCTATTTATACCTTTCTAAAATCAAAGGTGAAAAGGCGCGTCAAAATACTTGAAATGTGTCGACACTGTTGAAAAGTGTCGACACTTACTTCTAATGTCTCGACAACTATGTGTCGACACAAATATAATCGACAGAATATATATGTCGACACTTATATATCTCAGCTCGACAATTAGTCGAGACGCTACTCGACGAATTCTATGTAAATCCTAAGTGTCGACACCACCCTGGATGTGTCGACACCTACTTTGGATGTGTCGACACTAATTCTCTGAAGTGTCGACACTTACTGTCTAGATGTGTCGACATCATTTCTCTGAAATGTCAACACCTCTTCTATGTGTCGACATAGACAACTCTGTGTGTCGACACTATTTTACTTAGCCAATTTTTGAAACTATTCTAAGTTTAACATTCCTAATTCAATTTTAAAATTATTGAATTTGGTTTCATCTAGGGTCTTAGTAAACATATTAGCTATCTGACAATCTGTCTTAACATATTCTAGTGAAATGTCTCCTTTTTCTACATGTTCTCTAAGAAAATGGTATTTAATTTCTATGTGTTTAGTCCTACTATGGGAGACAGGATTATTTGTAATAGAAATGGCACTTGTAGAATCACAAAATAAAGGTGTTCTACTTACTTGAATACCATAGTCTACTAGCTGGTGTTGAATCCATAGAAGTTGTGCACAGCAGCTTCCTGCAGCCACATACTCTGACTCAGCTGTGGAGATGGCCACACTGGTCTGCTTCTTACTATACCATGACACCAGCCTTCCACCTAGAAATTGACAGGTTCCTGTAGTACTCTTCCTATCTTCCTTGCAGCCTACAAAATCTGCATCTGAATAACCTGTCAGTACAAAATCTCCATTCCTAGGGTACCAAAGACCTAGATAAGATGTGCCCTTAAGATATCTCAAAATCCTTTTGACTGCAGTCAAATGAGATTCTTTAGGGCATGCTTGGTACCTAGCACAGACACATGTAGCATACATGATATCTGGTCTACTAGCAGTCAAATACAGTAGGAAACCAACTATCCCTCTATACAAAGTCTCATCTACAGGTTTCCCTACATCATCTTTGCTTAGAGACATGCTTGACCCCATAAGAGTTTTCATGGTAGTGGATGATTCCATACCATACTTCTTTATTAACTCTAGGGTGAACTTAGACTGGCATATGGACAAGCCATCTTCAGTCTGTCTAACTTGAATACCCAAGAAGAACTTAAGTTCCCCCATATTGCTCATTTCAAATTGTCCTTGCATACGTTTTGCAAACTTTCTGCAAAGACTACTTTCTGTAGACCCAAATATTATGTCATCTACATATATTTGGACTAAGATAATCTTGCCTCTAGATTCCCTAAGGAATAACATCTTGTCTATTTTCCCCCTTGAGAATTTATTCTCAATGAGGAAACTAGACAGGGTTTCATACCAAGCCCTTGGGGCTTATTTTAACTCATACAAAGACTTCCTAAGTCTATATACATAATCAGGTTTAAGAGAGTCAACAAAACCTGATGGCTGCTCTACATAGACTTCTTCCTTCAGATTTCCATTCAGAAAAGCTGACTTTACATCCATTTCATATACCTTAAACCCTTGATATGTTGCATAGGCAAGGAACATCCTGATTGCTTCCAGTCTTGCTACTGGAGCAAAGGTTTGATCAAAATCAATACCTTCTTCCTGCCTATATCCTTTTGCAACATGTCTAGCTTTATTCTTTATGATGATTCCATTCTCATCCAACTTGTTCCTAAAGATCCACTTAGTTCCAATAATGTTGTGGTCCTTGGGTTTAGGAACTAGCTCACAGACCTTGCATCTTTTGAATTGATTCAGCTCCTCTTGCATGACCTCAATCCAATGAGGGTCTAGGATCGCTTCTTCAAATTTCTTTGGCTCTACTTGAGATAGAAAACTGGAGTAAAGAACTGTACTCAGAATCCTGCTCCTTGTTTTCACTCCTTGTCTGGGATCTCCAATTATTTGATTGGCTGGATGATCCTTTAAGTGTCTATTTGCTGGAGGCAGCTTGTCTTCAGGTTGTACACCTTCAGTCTCTTCATTTAGCTGCACCTCTTGGTTTTCTTCAGCATCAGGAGTATCTTATACTCCCCCTGGACAGTAGCCACCATCTTCCACTTACTAACTTGCAGAAGAACCTTATGTTAAGGTAAGCTTGTTCATTCTCTCAGTTACACCTGTGGAGCTGCAAACACTTCTTGGCAATTCACAGTCAATAAGTCTTGCTTCATCAAAAACTACATGAATAGACTCTTCTACAACTTGAGTAATCAAGTTGTAGACCATATAAGCCTTACTATTATTGTTGTACCCAACAAAGATCCCCTCTTGGGATTTGGCAGCAAACTTGGTTAGATAAGACTTACCATTGTTAAGTATATAACACTTGCAACCAAAGATCCTGAAATAGGATAAATTTGGTTTTCTGCCCTTCACAATCTCATAGGGGGTCTTCTTGTGGCTCTTGGTGATAGTAGCCCTATTGATCACATGATAAGCAGTATTTACTACCTCAGCCTAGAAATATTCTGGGAGAGAAGTGTCACTCAATAGGGTTCTACCAGCCTCTATCAAGGTTCTATTCTTCCTTTCAGCAATACCATTTTGCTGAGGTGTTCTTGGTGAGGAAAATTCCTGAAAAATTCCAAACTCTTCACACAATTTTGTCATACTTTCAGACTAAAATTCAGTACCATGGTCACTTTTGATTTTGACCACTGTACTGTCCAATTCATTCTAAATTTGTTTAACAAAACTATATAAGATACTTGGGGTTTCAGATTTTTGTCTAAGGAAGAACACCCAGGAATACCTTGAATAGTCATCTACAACCATAAATGTGTAGACCTTCCTACCTAGACTGTGAACTGGCATAGGACCAAAAAGATCCATATGCAAGAGGTATAGACACCTCACAGAATCCTTGTTCTCAAGGCTATGAAAGGTGGATTTGGTCTGCTTGCCTTTTTGACAAGCTGAGCATATCCCATCATTTAAACACTTAGCTTGAGGACCATTCCTCACTAACTCTTTGCTAAAGAGTTGACCAATTGTCTTATAGTTAAGTTGAGCCAGCCTCTTGTGCCATTTAACATAATGTGAGACTTTCTCATCAGCTACAAGATAAATAGGAGAAACATTGTTCTCACATACAAAGTTAAGACAATAGACATTTCTCTTCCTATATCCTATCAAAATGATCTTTTGATCACTTGACCTTTTGATATAACAACCATTCTTGATAAATGAGATGTCATATCCTAAATCACTCAGCTGACTTATGCTAATGAGGTTATGTTTCAAACCCTTTACATAAGTCACTTGAGTAATTGTAATTTGGTTACTAGAAATGTTACCAAAGCCTTTGATGATTCTTTTTTCTAAACCACCAAAGGTAACTTTATGGTCATCCTTGATAGGTATATAGTCATTTAGCAACCCCTAGTTCCAATCATGTGCCTGGAACATCCACTGTCCAAGTACCATATAGGGGCGTGGCCACTTGGACTCACCTGCAAAACAGATTACTTAACCTTAGAACCCAAATAATTCTTGGGTCCTTGGTGCAGGTTAGTCTGACCTTTAACAAAACTACATGTACCTCTTCTAGCAGGCAATTTGCTACTCTCATTGACACTTGAGTTGTGCCAACAATCTATGGCAAAGTGGCCTATCTTGCCACAACACCAGCACTCAAACCTGTTGTACCTTTGTTTAGGTACAACCCTGGCTGAATTATCTACTGCAGGCTTCTTGTTTAGTGCTAGGGCATTGCCCTTAGATTTGGACTTAGATGTCCAGGCAGGTTTTGTAAACCTCAATCCAGTCTTACCCTTTTGAGGTACAAACTCATCTATCAAAGTTTAAACTGATTTAGGTTTATAAAAACTTGCTACAATCTCTCTCTCCTTCTGAAGTCTAACCTCCAGATTTCTAATTTGATCATTCTTAAATGTAATAGTACCCATCTGAATAACAGTAATGTTCTTCAGCCTGGCTATTTCATTCAGTTTCTGATCAAACAACTTGTCTGAATCAACAGCAGCCAATTTAAGACTAGTAATCTCCTTTACCTGAGTTTTGACCAAGGTTTTGCTTTTCTTCAAGTCCTGCAACAAGTCCCTATATTCATCAATTAACTGATGAATATCTCCTTTAGATTCAGACCCAGCCACATCACTTGATGCAGAAGTATCTGATTCTGACTCAGTACTAGAAATTGAACTTGAAGAACATCTTTGTACCTTACTTGGTCCAGGCTGATCCTGGTTCTTGTCTCCTTCAGATAAGGCCATCAGTCCCTTGCACGGATTGTCCTCATGCTCATAAATAGAATTCATTAGCTCCATGAACTCATCTTCTTCCTCTTCAGCAAATAATCCAATATAGGCTTCAGCTTCTGATTATATTTCTGAAGATGACAGATCTGTCAGACTTTTGTCTTTCTTAGCAACAAAGGACTTTTCCTTTTTGCCCTTAAACTGAGTCTTCTTTTTCTTAGCTAACTCCTTCCTCTTTTCAGGACAGTCTGCCACTATATGTCTCTGTCTATTGCAGTAATAGCACACAATTTTTGAAGATGTAGCTTTGCTTGGATTGGACCTGCTTCTTTCATTCCTTGATGACTTTCTTTTCTGATAGTAGTCATCTTTTGGCTGAGAAGTGGTAGGCTTAGACCTCCACTGCTTCTTCTTCAGAAACTTTTGAAAATGCCTAGTGAAAGCTGCAAAGTCTTCATCACTTTCACTGCTATCTGAATTCTTGCTTTCTGAATTATCTGTTATAGCCTCAACAACTATTTGAGGTGGAGATGGAGACTTGCTTCTATACTTCCTGGTGGCTTCAGTCTTGAAGGCCACAGATCTTTCCTTGTGCTCCACTCTAGTAGACTTCTCTTCCTCCTTTCTAGCCATTAACTGCATCTCATAAGATAACAGTTTTCCAAACAAAGTTGGAGGAGGTATGTCAGCTAGTTTGGCCACTTCCCTAATGGCACAAATCTTGGTGTCCCAGTCCTTAGTCAGGGATCTTAAGAACTTATCATTCAGCTCATAGTTGTTGAATTCTCTTCCATAGGACATCAATTCATTGACAATCCTATAGAACTTCTTGTAACATTCTGTAATGCTATCAGACTTTCCTTGTCTGAAGCTTTCATATTCCTGATTTAACAAGGACTTCCTGTCTTGTCTTACTTCTTCTGATCCCTCCATATAAACTATTAGTGTGTCCCACATTTCTTTAGAGGTTTTACAATGTATTAGGTTCTGAAATGTTGCATCATCAATTGCACTAACAATAATATTCTGGGCCCTCTTGTCCATAGTGGCCAGAATGATTTCATCTTTAGTCATTTCAGAAAAGTCCTTGGGAGTTTTCTGATTTGCATCTAGAATGGATATCTTCATTGGCACATATGAGCCTTCTTTAACTGTAAAATATATTCTTGGGTCAGATGCTTTCATAAAGAGTCTAACCTCTCTTTCCAAATGCCAAATATCTCTTTTCTACATATTGGCAATTTCATGGACCTCATCTCTTTGTGATTCTCACTAGAACCCATTTTCTTGATTCTTGATTGTTCTGAATCTGCCTACAGGATCTTACTCAGACTGTTATGTCCCTTTTTGAGTAACCTCGCTTTGATACCACTTGAAAGAAATAGTGCCTAACCACCTAGAGGGGGGTGAATATGTGAACTTTTTTCTTTTTAAATATAAGGCAGAAATTCTGTACAGCAAATGCAATTCTACAACTATCACAACATAACAACCATAGAAACAAACATACACAGAGTGCACACAGTATTTATAGTGGTTCCCCAAGATCTGGGTACATCCACTTTCCCCCTTCGCCTATCTAGTGGTGTACTAGATTCGGCCTAACTTCAGCACTTCTACTCAAATCCTCAGATCTTACAGCTTAGAACCCCAAACAGGTTCCTACAGCTCAGAGTGTCTCCACTCCTACAACTCAGGCACAAAGCCCTACCACTCAGTCTTTAACAAGACCTACACTCAGAGAACAAAGTCTCCTATAACTCAGGCACAAGGCCCTACCTCAGTCTTCAACAAGACCTACACTCAGAGCACACAGTCTCCTACACTCAACCTTTATAAAATAGGCTTACAGCTCAGATCTATATAAGATCCTACAGAAATTTGAATTATAGAAAGTAATTAACCACAACTCTGACAGAGAGAGATGAGTTGACTGGCTTCTTGATGAGTTCTTGGAAGAACTTGGCAGAGATCAACCTCCCTTAACTTTCTTCAAAACTTCTTGAATTAGAACTCAGTAGGGTTGAATCTCCTGTGAAGATGATCTTCAATCAACTTCTGTCTTGAGATTCAGATCTCAATCTGAATCTTACTTTGCAGCCTGGTTCATCAACTGTTCTTCTTGGAAGGAGCTCTCTCTCTCCAACTTCTTAGATCTTCTGTTGAAGGTCTTCTTCTTTTGTGTTGTTAGATCTCTTGATTGATTGTGATCAATCTTTTAATCTCATATCTTCTATTGAAGAAGAAAGGTATTTATATAGTCTTCCTCCAAGGTAACCATCTGATCCGATTTGTAACAACCTTCTGACGGCTTTGACAGTTGCAGTTGACCGGTTGAAATGGCAGCTGTCAAGTCATCCAGTCACTTCTTGAAATCACTGTCACTGTCTGAAAGTGTCGATACAGATAGTCATTATGTGTCGACACAAATAGACTAAGTGTTGACACAAGTAGACTAAGTGTCGACACTAGCTTTGATGGTGTCGACACAACTCCTTGTGTTGTTGTAACAACTTCTCGACACTGCTTCTTCAGAATGTGTCGACACTGATTCTGTGTGTCGACACAAGCCTTCTATTGAATGTGTCAACACTGGTTGAGTGTGTCGACACAAATACCTCTTCTTTAATACTTAGTTGAATTCTGATGTGTGTTGACACAACTCCTTAGTGTCGACACATGACTTCTTGTGTTGAAACTTACTGAGTGTCGACACATCTCCTTTGTGTCGATACATGCCTTCATGTGTTGAAACTTGCTGAGTGTCAACACATCTCCTTTGTGTCGACACAAGTACTTTAACTTTGTTGAAGCTTGCTGAGTGTCGACACAGCCTCCTGGTGTCGACACATTTGATGTCGACAAAGTTTCTCTGGGTGTCGACACTGCCTCTAAGTGTAGACACATATTATGTTGACAATTCTTCACAGTGTGTCGACACTGCCTGTATGTGTCGACACTTTTCTTCTGGTGTCGACACTGCCTTTCCTGGTGTCGACACAATTACTCTAAGTGTCGACACAGCTTCTCTAGGTGTCGACACAAGCCTTCATAAGTGTCGACACTTCACCTCTAGGTGTCGACACATGGACTTAGAAACTTTTCTGCATTTCCTGCAATTACTTAACCTGCACATATAAACTCAAAGCACATCAAATACACCTTGATGTATATCATTGAGTAGGGTGAGGTTTCTTCAAATCAGGTACATATATTCCAATGTATCCAACACTATATAAAACTTCTATAAAAATTCTGAATTTTGGACAGGCCCTAGGTATACCTATGGTAGACTCCCTGCCAGAATTGCAATTAATTTGGACCAAGGATGAAGTGTGGGCACTCAGTTAAATGTCTGCCTAGCCCTAGGTGTAGGTTCCACGAAAAAGAGTGCCCTGGTCAAACTAGGCACCCAAATTGGCTCAAATTAATTTTAAAATAAAATAGAAACCTAGGGCTACAAGTTTCATGTTGGTGACTTTTTTAGTAGAGGAGCATAGATATTTTTAAATATTAAAACCATTAAATATAAATATGTGTGACATAATTAAGATATTATGAAATATATCCTATAGTTTAATATTCAGAAGATGCGCGAATCTTGGCGCGCGACGGATGGCATCCTGTCATCTTCTTCCTTGAGCCGATGGCCAGGATTCGTTTTTCCTGGGCCGACTTCAAACTCTTGTCGCCGGCCATCCAGCCGCTGCCCCGGCCGGCCACCGCCACCATCACCTCCGTTGAGGTGGTGGCTTTCGCCAGGCGGCGTCACCGCTGCCGGAGAGCCCTATTCCGGCGATCCCGAGGGTTGCAATTTTGCGGAAAAACCATGAATTTTACTCTTTGGATCGGACTCAATTGAGCCCGAATCTTGGCCCTAAAGATTCCTAAGATCTACACATGGAAGTAGTAGAGGAGGACCTGTTGAGAGGGCCGGAGGCGAGCTGATCTCCGGGTTGCCATGGCGGTGGTGGCGGCGATCGGGTTTCTGCAACAACATAGTGGGGTGGCTCGGTTACTTCAGGTAAAGCGTGGGAAATCCTCCTCTCGGCCCCCTGAAGGTGTTTAAAGGCTCAGTTGGGGAGGGAGAGGCTGGATCTTCAATGGCCTTTAAGGCCATTAATGGTAACATTCGGCCATGGTGGAGGGGGCTAAATCTGGCCCTTAGTGACCAGGGAAGTGGCTGGAAACTTCTGCCCTTCCCTAGGGGAGTTGAATCCAGCCATTAAAGGTGGTCTTTGGCCTCCCCTTGGCCGAGCCCCTTCCTTCTCCCTTCATCCATTTTTCTCTCTCCTCCATAACCATGAAAATGAATCCCACTCTCTCTCCTAGTCACCAAGTTGACTTGGTCAATCTGGGGGTCTATTGGCAGCCCATCCATACACATCATTCCCTAAAGAAGCCACATGAGGAGGCTTGAACTTGGGTTAGCCTATTTGGGCTAGGTTGACCCAAGGTAGGCTTGGGTTGACCTTGGTCTTTTTGACCTTTTTGGTTACCCCTAAAGAGTCCTTGGTGACCCATTGATCTCCCCTAAGGTCTAGGTAGGGTTGGATAGGGCTGACTTGGCACCTTGGAGGTCACTTGACCCTTGGTAAGGGCACTTTGACCACTTTAGGGCTAGAGTTAACTTGGGTCAACATTACCATTATGGTTGACCTCAAGGGATCCTTGGTGACTCATTGGTCTCCCCTAAGGTCTAGGAAGAGTTATGTAGGGTTACCTTAGACTTTGGAGGTCACCTACCCTTAGTAAGGGCACTTTGACCAGATTAGGGGCTTGAGTTGACTTGGGTCAATTTGGCCTCTAGGGATGACCCTAATGTGTCCTTAGTGACCCATTGACCTCACTTTAGGGTTAAGAGGGCATAGATGGGGTCCACTTGGCTAGGGGAAGGTCAATTGATCCTATGTAGGCTAGTTTGACCCATTTAGGGTTAGGGTTGACTTGGGTCAACTTAGTCTCTTTGATTGACCCCAATGGGTCCTTGTGGCTCTAATGGGCCTACCAAAATGTTTGGGGGTATTGTGGTAGGGTCCTGGGGTCAAGGTGTAGCCACATGGTCATCCTAAACTATTGTTTAGAATTCTACTATTTGCAGACCTTGATGATTTCCAACCTCATGCCTAAGCTCACTTAGTCTTCTTGAGCTTCCTAGGGTTTTGTCATGACCTAGTCATGACAAAAACACTCTTAGGGGTCTAGTTGGAAATGGGATGTTACAAATCCCAATAAACAAAACAAAGATTTCATCCCTGAAATCAAGGTTAAGCCTACGAGAATACCCATCGAAGAAAGGAAGCTTGTAACATCCCATATGCGAAAGATTACGTCTCGACGCCATGTTTGTTTAGTGGGGTCTAGAGGGGAAAAACAATAAATCCATGTCCAATTCGCCTAATTGGCAAAGTCTAGATCCCAATAAATAAAAGATTAGCCTCTACTCTTCATAGAGCAGCCCTACTAGTGTAAAACAGGAAAGTAAATTGAACATCTTGAGAGGTTGTGAGGTATACTTGACTGAATAGCTCTGGATACTTTTGTCACATCAGGTCCTGCGGTTTCTAGGTATGCTCCTCCTAGCCGTGGTTTCTCCACAAGACTTTGACTAACGGAACCTTCTTGCGACGCAAGATCCGTACTCCTCTATCATCGATCCGAACCGGCTCCAAGTGAACTGACCGGTCTGAAGCTACCGGTCCATCTGTGGTCGAAATATGCTACTCCGGGCATAGTAGAGCCCTCCTAAGTGAAGAAATATGAAACACGTCGTGTAAACCCGTCAGCTCCGGTGGCAGCTCCATCCTGTAAACTAGGGGCCCGATCCGCTCTAGGATCCTGTAAGGGCCCATATATCTAGGGCTGAGCTTCTTCTTCCGCCCACGCACCCATGAAACTCCGTACATGGGCCGGATCTTAAGGAAAATCCGGTCTCCCACCTGAAACTCTACCTGACGGTGTCGGGCATCGTAGTACTTAGCCTGTCGGCTCTGCGCTTCCAGCATTCTGTCCCGTATCAGTCTCACCTGAGCTTTGGTGTCTTCGACAAAATCTGATCCCAACACCTTCAGATCCTCGTCCTGAATCCATGAAAGCAGTGTCCTACATCTCCTTCCGTACAAGGGTGGAGAGTTGTGTTGAATGTCGACCGAGAGCCCAGATAAGCATGGACTGATCTTCTCTCCTTGGACGTACACTATCAATCCTGATTCAACATGATCATCTTGAGCACACCATGATAATGAACAACTACTCACAAAATTTATGAAACACCTACGGGAGTTTTCTTTCGGGTCAGGGTGACCCTAGATATCTCAGCCAGTCTATCGTTGATGTTCCAATTATAATTATGTCTGGAGTGGGGACGAGGAATCCTGTGTATGAAAACCCCTAAATATACACTCGAACTTCCACTCTAACTCAGGCGGTGGTTGTAATAGTTCCCCAAAACCTCTTGTACTTAAGCCTTCATTAACTGACGGACCTCACCGTGCATCACAAAATCCAAGAAGCCTTTCTTATTCCATGGAAAGATAAGTTCTGGTAAACACAATTTTCTTCTGGTAAATTGAGTTCTTGTTTGTAAGTGTAGACGATGAATCTATAAACTTCCTCTACACAATCATGTTCTTATTCTTTCGAGTACGCCCGAGTAACATCGAATACATTTTACTTCAATTTCAATATGTTCACGACACAATGTTTCCTAGATGAGGTCTAAGGGAAACCCAAATCAGTCACTAATTTGCCCAATAATTAAAAGACAAGCCCCCAATAAACAAAAGATAAGCCCCTACCTCCCTTGGGCTAAGTATCTTTGATATTGCCATGTTATATCTGTCCTAGCTGGGTGCACAGTACCTAGGGCATCAATCTTCGACTTGGGGTTCCAACCTAAACATGCTGATATAATCCATACTTTAAACCATCCGAGTCACATTTACGACAACCTCATCTGGGTCAAAAGGTTCCCAATCCCAACCGAGTCTCTTCCGAACCTAAATTCCTATCCGACCTTCGGTGCTTGTCATGGTGGTTGCCTCCAGGTAATCTTGTTACTGGTACGAGGGTTGAGACTATGTGTCTTCTACCATTCTGTTAATGGATTTTTGGTCTCAATTCTCCTTAAAGCAGTCCTTCTGGTTTGAGTAATCCTTGTTAGGGACCGTAGGGCCACCTAAGTTTATGACTTAGGTAGCCATTCTCGTGTTATACCCCTCCTTTATTCTCTTTAGGTATCTCCTTATCTTAACCAAGTTCATACCCGAGGCCTATTTCAGACTAGGGCATATTATATGTTATCGTGATTAGTCATGTCTCCTACTGGGTTGAGTCTAACTCTTTGACTAGAGAATTATAAGATGGGATCTTCGTAGCCGGAGGTGCTCCCTGCTGGGGGCAGGGTTTGCCGCAGGCTACAAAAAAGAATTCCAATTGCTAGAAGATGAACAAGTGGAATTAATGAAAAGGTGGACTTTACATGTGATTCCCCTTATGGGCACACCACTGCTTCCGCTGCTTAGTTTGTCCCCAAACTAAACTCGCGCGGGGGTGACTCAGGGGTTGTGGACTGTTACTTTTCGATCGAGGTTTCCTATGATACCACATGTAAGACCCCCTTTTTTTGAACATCGGGGTCTTAGGCCCAGAACCGCTGCTTTGCGGTGACACCTTCACGCCCTGAAGGGTCATCACCGCGAATCGCCGATTCTGCCGGCCGATTCGATCACAAAAAAGCAACACAAGTAGAGTAAGCACAAGAGTGGTAAAACTCTAACCAGAAGTCCACAAATATAATCACATCAGAGTAAATATATCTCCACGAATGGAGAGTCCACAGAATATATAAAAGTACTGGAAATATGGGCTTAAGCCCGCTACATCAAATCCTCACTACAAATTCACTCAAGCGGAAGCAAAATAAAAACACTACTAAGGTTAGGGGCTCATAGTCCCTGTCGTCTAAACTCCGGTGCTAGACTGCCCCATCTCCAAGCGTGCCGACCTGCGGGGCTGCTCCTCCATACTCGGCTCCACGATCCCCTAAATGATGTGGTTCAAAAACTGTTAGTCTAAAATACTAAGTCCTATCATCCCTCACCCCTTCCCCCATGGCCCCTAGTTACCGGGCGGAGAGGAAGAAAAGGGAAGGACTTAAAGGTGGAGAGTAATCAAGAAATAGATGGCGGCGGACCTATACTAGCAATTTTATAGTACATGTGGCTGTAAAGTAAAGTATGAAAGGTAACCTTAACTTATATGGAAACGTATAAGCAAGGGATCTTTTACATGGCTCCCATCGTATAAAAAGACTCATACTAATTTATACGTTGGGGTGTCGGTTATTAACAGCAATATATATAAAGAATTTAACCTTAATTTATAAACTTGCCCACACAAGCTTATAGGCCAAGGGGTCGTTTTGCAGGGCCTATTGTATAAGCGTCCCATTCCACTTATACAATAGGTGGTCGGGGTTTTATGCTATGATTATGCTATGACATGCAAGTGGATTATGATGTTATCATACAAGTGCAACTCACCCACCCGACTCTGTGCACACAGACCTTTAGTTCCCCCTTTCTGGAGCTGAACCTCCCAGGATACCTCCATAGTGGCAGACGAAAGCAGTGGGTTGGGCCTCGCCCACCTCTAAACCAGTAAAGCACTACCAGTCAAACCTATCGTACGCCTCAACGCTGGTGCACTAAGCGGACTCCCGCGTACTCTTGCCAGCTGGCGCACCGGACTTCTGTTGGCGAAGTACTAGCCACACTTGCCGAGTCAATGTATTGGTGTCGGTGCATCTACACTCCAATACCGAAGACCCACCACCTTTAATTTTATGCACATGCAACCTTATGTATCAGTACCGAGCCAAAGCTCATCGTACCATCCGTCCGTCACAAACATCAACCGAGCCAAAGCTCGTCGGGCCATCCTGCCCCCTTTCCACAACCACCGAGCCTACCGCTCGGACATCCTAGTCAAACCAACTTCCCGAGACACTGGGGTGTGTGAAAGTGAACCCATAATTATTCTAGTTGCTCTTTAAGATTTTATCACTCCTATAATTTACGTTAGGCCAGGACTGCCCAAGGTATACCCCGTGAAGGGCTCTCGAAGACACTAGGAACTACGATGAGATTACGCCCAAAGCTCCATTTCACAATGCACTTACTATTATTGGTTGCTACCTTATTTCCCTACCCTTAATTAATTTTACTGAATCTATCCCTAGTGCAATAACCACTTCCTCCCTTCAGGAAGGACGATCTTTCGCTGATCCCGAGCGCCACCTAACACTAGTCAATCTCTCACTCTACAAATCCTGTATTCCAATGATGAACCCCTTTATTTACCCAAACCAGCAACCTACTGAGGATTCAATTCTCCAAAGTTCACTACCCACTCTAGTTCAGTTTCCACGGTTGTTATATGCAGACCACCCTATACTATATGAGATGTATAAAGCAAGTGCTCCGGTTTGTCTTCCAAATCTCCTATAAATTTTATCAGAGGTCTATTATAACCAATTTAGTCTAAAATCAGAGATCCATAATTTTCCTAATTAATTTGATATTTATTGAATTTTCCCAAATGTTTGGCCATGGGCAATTTTGAAAATGAACCATAAGGTCTACTCAAGTAATGGCTACCCAAAAAATTTGATCATTAATTAACAGAGATATATGACTAGATATTAAATTCCATAATTTTTTTCAGAGAATATTTGACCTCCAATTAATTTATCCTAAAAATTTCCCTTAATCATATGTAAAGAATGAAGTACCAAAATTATTCATCAAAAAATTATATAAAAATTTCAGAAACTTGATATGGTTCAGAAAAAATCATAATTTTTTTGAGGTTGCTGGACTCCAAAATAAATTAAATTAATTTTTTATGGGAAACCATACTTAATGAAGCAACCCCTAAAAATGATAATCCAAAAATTCTATAAAACATATTAGTAATTCATCTGCCTAAATTTCGTTAATTTTCAGCAAGTAGTTACTTCATAATAAATTCTCAAGTAAATACTACAAATTATTAAATTGTTAATGAAGTATCCAAAATATTAATCCTAAATTCATGATAAAATCTCCAGAACTTACGATAGCCTCAAAAGTTACTCAACCCAAATCTCAGCCCTTTTCAAAGAGTTTTAGTGACATTTTCTATCCCTACAAAATTTGTGCCCTAAGCTACGGTTTTTGAGGGGGTTTAAGGCTTCCAAATTCCCTAAAATTTTAACCAGAGGACTATACCAATCCTATCGTCCTCTCCACAAAGTTTCTAGTCAATTCAAGGTCATGTGACCCTATGTTCTTCAAACCCTAAGAATCTCCATTAAGGAACCTACCCTAGGGTTCTAGGGCTACCCTACACTTAACATCCCTAAATTCCATTGGCGGGTGAGTTATACTATAAAAAGTCAGTGGCCAAATTATCAACATCTGTTGAGATGATTTGACCACTCAAAACCCAAAAGGGATGCTTGACCTATTTAACCCTAAAAGGGGTCAACCTAGGGTTGGATCAATACCTAACCTAAACCTCTCCAAATGAGATGAAACTTTACAAGAGCCCTAACATCCCCTCTAAGACCTCCCACCAAAATTTGGGAGAATTGGGAGGTGTTTAGGACCCCTAATTAATTTATTCATGGATTATTAAATTTTTCTAAAAACTATAGAAAACTTTTCTATAAAAATTCTAAATTTTGGACAGGCCCTAGGTATAGCTATGGTAGACTCCCTGCCAGAATTGCAATTAATTTTGACTAAGGATGAAGTGTGGGCACTCAGTTAAATGTCTGTCTAGCCCTAGGTGTAGGTTCCACCAAAAAGAGTGCCCTGGTCAAACCAGGCACCCAAATTGGTTCAAATTAATTTTAAAATAAAATAGACACCTAGGGCTACAAGTTTCATGTTGGTGAATTGTTTAGTATAGGAGCATGGATATTTTTAAATATTAAAACCATTAAATACAAATATGTGTGACATAATTAAGATATCATGATATATATCCTATAGTTTAATATTCAGATGATGCACGAATCTTGGCGCACGACAGACGGCATCCCGTCATCTTCTTCCTTGAGCCGACGGCCAGGATTCGTTTTTTCCTGGGCTGACTTCAAACGCTTGTCGCCGGCCATCCAGCGCTGCCCCGGCCGGCCACCGCCACCATCACATCCGTTGAGGTGGTGGCTGTCGCCATGCGGCGTAACCGTTGCCGGAGAGCCCTATTCTGGCGATCCCGAGGGTTGCAATTTTGCGGAAAAACTAGGAATTTTACTCTTTGGATCGGGCTCAATTGAGCCCAAACCTTAGCCCTAAAGATTCCTAAGATCTACCCATGGAAGAAGGAGTAGAGGAGGACCTGTTGAGAGGGCTGGAGGCGAGCTGATCTCTGGGTTGCCATGGCGGTGGTGGCGGCGATCGGGTTTCTGCAACAACATAGTGGGGTGGCTCGGTTTCTTCAGGTAAAGCATGGGAAATCCTCCTCTCGGCCCCCTGAAGGTGTTTAAAGGCTCAGTTGGGGAGGGGAGAGGCTGGATCTTCAATGGCCTTTAAGGCCATTAATCATCACATTCAGCCATGGTGGAGGGGGCTGAATCTGGCCCTTGGTGACCAGGGAAGTGGCTGGAAACTTCTACCCTTCCCTAGGGGAGTTGAATCCAGCCATTAAAGGTGGCCTTTGGCCTCCCCTTGGTCGAGCCCCTTCCTTCTCCCCTTATCCATTTTTCTCTCTCCTCCATAACCATGAAAATGAAGCCCACTCTCTCTCCTAGTCACCAAGTTAACTTGGTCAATCTGGGGGTCTATTGGCAGCCCATCCATACACATCATTCCCTAAAGAAGCCACATGAGGAGGCTTGAACTTGGGTTAGCCTATTTGGGCTAGGTTGACCCAAGGTAGGCTTGGGTTAACCTTGCTCTTTTTGACCTTTTTGGTTGCCTCTAAATAGTCCCTGGTGACCCATTGATCTCCCATAAGGTCTAGGTAGGGTTGGATAAGGCTGACTTTGCACCTTGGAGGTCACTTGACCCTTGGTAAGGACACTTTGACCACTTTAGGGCTAGAGTTGACTTGGGTCAACATGACCATTAAGGTTGACCCCAAGTGGTCCTTGGTGACTCATTGGTCTCCCCTAAGGTCTAGGAAGGGTTATGTAGGGTTACCTTACACTTTGGAGGTCACCTACCCTTAGTAAGGGCACTTTGACTAGATTAGGGGCTTGAGTTGACTTGGGTCAACTTGGCCTCTAGGGTTGACTCCAATGTGTCCTTAGTGACCCATTGACCTCATTTTAGGGTTAGGAGGGCGTAGGTGGGGTCCACTTGGCTAGGGGAAGGTCAATTGATCCTATGTAGGCTAGTTTGACCCATTTAGGGTTAGGGTTGACTTGGGTCAACTTAGTCTCTTTGATTGACCTCAATGGGTCCTTGTGGCTCTAATGGGCCTCCCAAAATGTTTGTGGGTATTGTGGTAGGGTCCTGGGGTCAAGGTGTAGCCCCATGGTCATCCTAAACTATTGTTTAGAATTCTACTATTTGCAGACCTTGATGATTTCCAACCTCATGCCTAAGCTCACTTAGTCTTCTTGAGCTTCCTGGGGTTTTATCATGACCTAGTCATGACAAAAATACTCTTAGGTGTCTAGTTGGAAATGGGATGTTACAGCATCGTTGTGACATTTTGATGCTAAGCCTTTGGTCGTTTATTCCCATTTATTATCGTATTTGGATGTATTGTTGGAACTTGGGTTGGCAGTGAATAAATGACCACCACCTTAGTGTCTGTGTAAATCATCGCGCCTGGCGACTTTATGATTTTGGACTTGGGTTGGCAATGGATAAAGGTCCACCACCTTAGTGTCTGCTATGAATTATTATGCCTGATGGCTTTATTTGGTACTATTTGTTGGCAGTGGATAAAGGACCACCACCTTAGTGCATGTTTATTTCGTTGTGTTGGTCTACTGGTTGTGTTGAAAAGATAGCCACTGCATCAATACTGTTTTATGTCTGGCACTAATGATTCACTCTTTAAGCTAATCAATGATATTTCTATGATTATATATATATACTTATGAGTAGGACACCACTACAAGTCTTTTCCGCACTCAATGCAAATCTTCTCTTTATATGACCGCTTTGTGTGAAGCTAATCATTTCCCTTACTCTTATTCTATTTAATTCTGTGGTTTTGCAATTTTTCAGTGGAGTTGGTAACCCAAGTATCTTATTTAATCCAATTTTCTTTTGAATGCCTCAGGTTTGGGCAGGTAGCAAGTAGAGTCGACCAAGTTGTTGGACCAGTGTTTTGAGGCTGTTTTTCCCCTCCCTCTTCCCGTTGAAGAGTGGTTGGTGTCTTTTTCTTTCTTAGTGATTAGAAGTTCAGACTTTTGATGTAAGTGTTATGGGTTCATGTCAGTTTATTGGCATCCATAATACGATTTTCTTGTGTTTTAGATTGTTGTTCTGCTATCTTTACTACTGGAATTTTCTTCAATGAAGTATTTTCCTCTGGGGATATTTATGATAGGACACATGTAAGTTATTTTATACATAAATAAGTCTGCATTTTTAACCTATACTTATAGCATCTTTTCAACTTGATATCAACCTACTTTATAGATATAAAACTCATTTCCTTTACTTATACTAAATTTAGAAATTGCACACATTATCATGTTTGTTGGGTTTTCACGTTCACATAAGATAAATGAATGTAGTAAAGTAGAGATTTCTCGCTACAATTATATTTTTATCATCTATGGACTAGTTGATACATTAAACCGAGGGACACGATCTTGAACTTTAAATTCAAATAGCAATTCAACCATGAAAATACATTTCTTTTATAAAGTTGATCAGAAGTTTGTCTTTATCTGAGCGTCTGTAGTTGTCCCCTACATGACGTGGCATCAGGATGCGTATTTTCTATTACTCTGATAATACTTTAAACGTCAAGAAAATACAGGTTATGACATTATCACCAGACCAGATTTTTGCTATGTAGTTGTCAATGTCGGTCAGTTTACGCAAGCCCCTAAAGAGTGACTTCTTCGTTCATCCTTGAAAATTTTGGAATATGTGAAAGGGTCTCCAAAAAAGGGGTTACTATTTCAAAAGCATCATCATCTGAAGATTGAAGCCTAATCTAATGCTAGTTATGCTGATAATAAAGAAGAGAAAAAGTTTACATCTGGTCTTTGCACCATTGTGGGAGAAAATCTTGTTAGCTAGAAAAGCAAGAAAGAGTATATTGTGTCTCGGTCAAGTGCTAAGGTTGAGTACAGAAGTGTTGCCTCGACCACTTGAGAGTTGAAATGGTTGTGTGCACTTATGTTTGATTTAGGAAAGGTATATGATCACCCCTTACCGATGTTCTGTGACAACAAAGATGTTATATATATATATATATATATATATATATATATATATATATATATATATATATATATATATATATATATATATATATATATATATATATATATAAGAATCTAGTTTTTCATGAAAGGACAAAATACATTGAAGTTACTTCCACTTCATCAGAGAAGAAATTTTGAAGAATCAAATATGTACTCCATTTGTCACTTCTGACAAAGAACTTGCAGATATCTTTACCAAACTTATTTCTTTTTCTCTTTCTCTTTCAGATGTCTGTGACAAGTTGGGCATTGTTGACATTTATGCTCCATTTTGAGGGGGAGTGCTAGAACTTATGATAGTAGCGGTCTGGTAGTTTGGTTCTGGCGGCGTGGTGGATTAGCGGACTTGCGGTCTGGTTTGGTAGTTTGTCACATGGTCTGGCGATCTGGCGGCCTAGCAGACTACCTTATGGTTTGGCGGACTAGCGGTTTAGTGTAGCGGTTTGTTGTATAGTCTGGCGGTCTGGTGGTCTGCCTTTTTGTTTGACAGCCTGGCAATCTGATCGTTGACGGTTGATAGACTTCTAGAGGATAGGTTCTGAAGGTTTGGCAACTGTTGTGGTAGCCTGGTCCTGGAATCATGGCGGTCTGCGTCTAGCAAATTCATTTGATTGTCTAACTAGCCTGAGGATCATTGATACCGCCTCCTTGATAGGAGAAGGGAGGTTTGGATTTCTATCCGTTGTTACGGGTTGGTGGTCAGGAGGCTGAGGCTGTTGCGGATAGAGGAAGCATGGTGATCTAACCACTATTGCGGTTTGGTGGTCAGGAGGTTGAGGCCGCTGCGAACTAGCAGTTATAGATGACTGACCGCTTATAATGCTTCTAGTGGTCAGCGGAGATCTGAGGAGAAGAGACTGACAGACTCTTGGTATGGAGCAGATAACATGTCTAACCATGTAGCTCTATGTGGTCTGTAAATGACAGTTCGCCTAGTTGGTAAGTTGTAATTTAGTCCCACGTCATCTGTTGTATTATCTTTCTATCTCCTCTCCCTTATAAATAAGGGGTCATACCCATGTAATTTAACTTTTTTGTGAAATGAAAATCATGTTATTTAGATTTTCTCACATCAGTGATTGTCCTAACTCTATTATCGTGTTGTCTTAGTGGTTATATTCATTTCATTCTCTTTGTTTGGACCTTTTCGTTATTGATACGATATAGTGTAAAGAGTTTTTCCATAATCTTGCATGTCCTTTATTCCCTTGTAAAGGTTAACTTTGTACTTATTACAATTCCTTTTTAATTTTGCCCATTTTTCATTATTGTTGGATATATCCTTTAGGAGTACCCCTTCTTCATTTCATTATTGTTGGTATCCAAGAAACTTTTGTGTATTAAAATGGTAATAGATTTTGGTTGGTTAGGAAATTCAATCTTTTCTTAATTGCCACTGATTTTGAATCATCACTACTTCATGTTACAACTTATTACAGCCTCCTACATAAATCCAATTTACATTGATGATCAAATATAATTGTACTTATTTATTAGCATAAAGTTCAATATACATTAATTGGTGATTGACTTAGTCTTTTCAAATATATAGTACATCTTTTTTTATTAGGCTCTTATTATCTTTGTAACACCCCCTCAGAACCACATACTACATAAAGGATTTGGCCGAAATCCATGATAAATTATATAGAGTGAAGGTGAGATTACAATTTTTCGTACAGTCTTTTCAATTCCTCATGTTGATTTTATATGTTAAATCTTGGCATTATGTGATAACATATGAATCATCTTTTGGAGAAATGTCAAATAACAATCTTATTTCCTTAATCTTCACATGTCCTCGTACTAATTGAATTACTTTTTGTAATTTCTTTCTATAATCATTAAAATAGGTCATTGACAATCGAGATTGATGTTCATTATCGCTCTTAATAGACATTGTTTCTTAATTCACTTCTTGCTCTTCTTGAGCTTCTCAATCCCTTCTACTCAAATAAACTTAGATGGATTCCTTCAGTTTCTAACGTTAAATCTTCTTGTTAATATCTATGTTCTTTATCTTAAATGCTTTCTCTTTTTTTTCTTCTTTCCTTCTTCTCACTAAAGTTCAATAACTACTCTTATACAAAGTCTAAAAGATATCACATGTACCATGTTTAACAAACTACCCTTCTTAATAGATTAAATAACATTTGGATAAGGTGCCAAGACTGACCATCTATTTGTTGATGTAGTACAACATTATGTAGAAATTTTACTCCCAAACACTTCTACTCTAACTTTTTAGAAGCTAGATATGAATGTTTCATTTTTATTATTTATTCGGTGTTCACTTTTCGTTAAATGTCCAACCATATTCACATGTTATTGTTTTCTTATCATACATCAATTTAAATACACAAGTAATTGTCATATATTCTTATTTTCATCTATAATGGTTGTGTGCACTTATGTTTCTCAAATATATTCTTATTTATTCGGTGTTTCTCTATTTTCATTTTAAGTAAATTATCTTTCTTATTACCTAGCTAATCTAAAAAATTTCATCAATGTCTCCCATTTAAGCCTCTCTTTTAGGTAGGTGTTCTTCAAAGTTATAGCACTAAGAAACCCTTCTCATGGGTATAGTTGAGTTAACAAGTGTTGAGTTGGTGCATATATCACAAGTTTTTTTCACCATTACGATAGAGTAGACAAAACCGACATATCCAAAACAATTAAGAATGTAAGCTAATACTTTATTATCTTCTTTACGACTTGGAAATAGCATTGTAAATAAGAAATTTGGATATTAAATTTTGCAAGATCGCATGATTTACATATTACATATGTTACTCTTACATTCAAAGTCTTCTAACCTTTGCCTTAACAATAACTATTTGTGTAATTACTAATTGCATGAGAAATTACCTTAAACAATTTATGATGCTCTATAAAATGTAATTAGGCATATTGAAGCTTCAAGATGACATGTCTTGGTCTGTCTATTGTTCTAACAATTTTTATGATCAAGGTTAAACTTGATGCTACATTTTGATATTGGTTTAAATTACATAATTAATCATCCTTAATAATGAATTGAATTAGGACATATTTTGAACTTGTAATAGTTTAAGTTAAACAAGTGACAATGCCTCATATATCTTTAACTTCCTCTTGTACACAGAATAATGTCATCAAGTTTCCTACTTATGATTTCCATAAGGGTACAATCAAAGACAAACATATACCAATTTTATTTTTCATCAAGCATAATTAATTTATGGTACAATCTAATTAGCTGACTGAGCACATTCTTTTCATATTTTTATGGTGGCGTAAGGCTAGATTTTTTCTGGAACAAGTCATCGTTTACTTTTATTATGAACAAGTCGTTAATGCGTACATTTATGAGGTACTCAATACAGCCATGACATTCCAAACCTAACTCTGATACCATTTCTATGACGGCTCGAAGACCTCTAAAGTATATCAGTATTCATTTAAAAGCGATGTTTTGAAACATCATATTTGGCGCAGTACAATAACATGCATCACATTGAGTATCAAATATGTACATCATTATATAACTAGCCTTTGCATTTATAAGTAATACATCTCTAAAATTTAACACTGAGCACAATATATACATACCTAATTGTCTCATGCATTTAAGCTTCAAAATTGTTTTTTGTCAAACATTCTTTTTTTAAAACAAAATAGACGACTAAAGGATTAGTATTTAATAAAGACTAAGTGAGAATTCACTCTTTTAACCACTAGTACATGCAAACAAGCCACGTGAATCATCAACAATTTGCATACATATTTCATTATTTCAGTTGGATTAAACAACAACATAATTAAATAGACAATACAATTTATATAACAAGGAATAGTGTAAAGATAAAACATGTACCTAAGAATTTATGAAAGTAATAATAAACAATCTTTGACCTTGTCTATGACATATTTCATTCATATAAAATTCATATGTAGTAGTCAATGCTATTTTCATATATAGGTCACCACATTCATGGGTTGTATTCATTCATATACCATCAGACACGTTCTATTTTCAATTTCAAACAGAAGATGTATCTAGTAAACAATGTATCAATAGATAAATAGTGTGCACAATGACGAACACACAGTACCCAATGTTCTTTTTCCTTTCTAGTCAGCAAATAATGTATCAATAGATATAATGTAATAATGATCGATGTATTGTAAACAATGTGTTTATTTCCTTTTTGTAAGTATTCTATATATACTTATTCATATATACATATATATTTATAGTTTATCATTTGTTTCACTTTCTTTAGGTAATGTCAAGGGCATCTGTGTATTCATATCAGTCATCAGTATTCAGTCTTTGGGCTTGACCACTCAGGGTCCTCAACTTCCAAATCAGTACGTTCATCATCTGTATATGTCTTCTGACCAATTGATTTTGTCATCATCATAACTTTTCAAATGTGATCATCTCGCTTTCATACCCCCAACACTACCTACGTATTGATGCATCTCGTATTCATTTCATTTGTGTGTTTATAGTCTTTTATATAAATATATATAAGAAGACTCCCCCCTCATTCGAGTATCGTGATAATATCTATCAGTGATAACAAATTGTGAACTTATATAATTTCATAAACAATTCAATTCACATGCAGGAAATAAGCTCGTAATGAAATTTAATAGCATTGTATATATGTGAATATTTGAAATAAAGCATAAAGTAAAAAAAGATAATCCTCCCTTGCATATGTTCTTTCTCTTTATCATGTCGAAGGTCATTATCGTATCTATCATTCGATGTCATTTTCAACAATATTTGTAATTAGGCATCTCATTTCGGGGTTACATCTTAAATACATTTCGAGGTTGGCATCATAGGTTGATTGATACTTCTTAGGGAGTGTCTAGAGTAGAAGGGATTTAGGTGACCTCTGACAAATATACGAAATCATAATAAAAACCTAAATTTAAGATAACCCGTATATTAAACTAAACATAAGACAACCATGCAAGTCATAGTTGGCCAACTAATAAATGCATATATAGCAATTAGGCAAGCAAAATCCCAAACCAATACCACCACATAATTATCCTTAATATGATTTTTCCGCAAAAAATGCTCACTAGTGAATAATCAGTAATAGGAAATAGTATAATCTCTCAAAACACTCCTTCGCAAACCACATCAGATGACCGTCCAAGAATATGCACCACTCATGAACCCAATGATGAGTGTTGAAACCGAAATCTCGGTCTCCCGTGGAGTTCATCCTCGGGGATGGGGTGGTCGCGCACCTACTTCGCTCCTGCAAGCAAAACAACAGAAGAAACAAGAGGAACCGACCCAAGGGCTCGGCGGGGAGGACCCACCACACATCCTAAAGATCTGAGAGCGCTTCCCCTCCTTAGCCAGAGGCCTAGCTAAGGTACCCTCAGAAAGCACTTGAAAACTAGAGCAGGAGAGCACAGGAAGCATGCCTTCTGGGGTACCCCTTGGGTCCTATTTATAGTTTTTGGAATCTGAACTGCCAATAACCAAACTGGACTGACCTGAAATTACCAAAAAAACCCTTGGTCGGGTCTACCAACAGCCAAACTCTGCTGTTTTGAAGGGATATGGGCAGACCAACGGGGGCAAAACAGTAAAAAGTACCTCGTATATCTGAGCGAGCTGTGGAGCCTGGCCACCTCGACAGATCCTGCTCGCATGTTGTTGTCGAGCTCCTCTGCAAGGAAGCGAGCTGGGACGGCGAGCTCTCCCATCCATTGGTCCCCATCAGTTAACCTGAGCTTGACGATTCTGGTCTTGCTCGGCGAATACCGAGCTCGCGGTCGACGAATGTCGAGCTCGGGTTCGGCATCTCCTTGCCGAGCTCGCCCACAATTTTTAGTCCTTTGCAGGGCTTGCCTGTTGCATGGACGATCTGGACTGCTCGGTGTGGTTCTTGGCGACCTCACTCACCAGACACGGGGTTGTACAATGAGTTCGATATTTATTGGATTTTTCGGGGCTTTGATGACACTAACTTGCATTTCACTTTTTGTTCTTTATTACTGTTAATTCACTTGTTCGCATTTCTGCACTAAGTGCACCATTTTAGTCTATTGTGATTGTTGGGGGAAAGTACATAGTGCTCCCTATATAGATTCTATATTGTTTATCTCTCTGCAGAAAGTAAACTATATACCGCTACACTAACATCACAAGAGTACCTTCACTTATATGAATGTTCATACAAACTTATAAGTTAGGTTTTCAAAAATATAACTTATCATATAAAAGAGCCCATACTAATTTATATAATAAGGATCTATGGTGCATATGACCTAAAAATATCCATATGAATAATATTACCAAAATGCCATTATTAGGGTTTTCAGCATATAGAAACATCCAAAAATTCCCAAATAATTTAACAGGGATTTAATCATAGAAATAAACTACTGTAAAATTTTCCATAATATTTTAACAAAAATTTCCCTTATTTTTAATTAATTTCCGTAATGGGCAAAATGGTAAATTCTACATAAAATCAAAGTTAACATTACCTAACAGTCCCATATATTTTTCCATAGGTGAGCTATGACCTAATAAAAATTGTGACAAAATTTCAGAATTTAATAAATTCATATGCCCTAGATTCAAATTTATTTCCTAACTAGGCATATTTTCCAATAATTCCAAATAATTGGATTTTTGATCCTAAAAATCCCAACCTTCCTATGGGAGGTATATTTCATACCTATAAGCCTCTTTCCAGAGTTTCATGGACATACAATGGTCCAAATGGGCTAAATTCCCATTTTTCTAGGTTTACTATAGGCACCCCAAATTTGAACATACTTATCTCACGCATGTGGGATTTCCCAAACATGTATAGGTCAAAATGACCTAAACTTTCTACCATGGTTTTATATTGACCTAATGGACATGCCACCAAAATTTGGGGGCATTTGGAGTTGTATATCTCCAAATATTTAATTAATTTAATAAATGATATTTCTCCAAAAACTATAGAAAAATAATTTCCAAAAATTCCCATTTTTGGTCAGCACCTAGGCAAGACCTAATCACATGTATGACCAAAATATTAAGTCATGTGGACTTAGGGTTTGGCTTGGGCACTCATTTAAATATCTGCCCTAGCCTAGGACCAGTCTTGGTAGAATGGCCCTACAGGGAGCTCTACTACTCCAAATTACAACTTTAGGGTGTCAAATTAAATTTAGAACCTAGGGATACATGTCATATGTTGAACACGTTTTCTGAATCTACCTCCAAGAGGCCTAAAATTAGCCCGCAAGGTACAAAAATAAGTGTGACAGAATACTAAAGTTTGATATATTAATACAACACGAATCTCAAAATAATAATGGAGGGCATCCGTTCATCTTCCTCCTCCAGCCAAGGGCCGAGATTGCCCCGACCTGGAGAGCCTTCAAACCTCATTTCCCAGCCACCCCTTAGCCTCCACGGCCGGCTACCAACACCACCACCTCCGTTGAGGTGGTGGCCAACGTTTGGCGGTGAAATGGTGGCCGGAAACCGCCTCTCCGGCGATCCCGAGCAAGCTCAAAAGCTTGAGATTTTATTCCACACCTCACATGGATCCAAGCTCAATTGAGCTTGAAATCTCTCCTAAATGATCTAGGAGGCTATCACAGAGGGAGAGGAGGAGAAACGGACCTTAATCGGAGCCCGACGACGGCGGTGGCAGTGGTTGGCCATGGAATTTCTCCTCTCCGGCGAGCTTGCTCCCGAACTCGTTTCTCCACCAAAAGCTTCGATCCAGATATCGAATTCCACTCCTCTCGGCCTTCTGAAGCTGATGGTGAGGTCAAAATGTGTGTGGGGTGGCTGTATAGGGAGATGCCATCAATGAAAATTTCGACCACCCCTTGGATGCTCCTCCTTGGCTCCAAGTGGCACCTCCTTTGCTAGAATTTGGTTGGGAAATTAATCCTAAGCTCAGAACTGAGCTTTGGGAGGGAGGAGGGCCAAGTGGCCTCCATCCCCTCTTTCACTCTCTTCTCTCTCCTCTCTTTCCCTAAATTTCCAAAAACACCCCCATGCATGCACTCTCTCTCCTATTTTAGGGTCTGTTTGGCGGAGCGGCACAGCAGCGGCATGCGGCCGATTTCTATGCCGCTCCGCCAAACAAGAAAAGGGGACTGGCGGTGGCAGCCTTGCCACCGCCAGTTACCTGCCGCGGGTGGGCACCCGCGGCAGGACAGCGCTGCAACCCTTTTTCAGGGCTGCAGCGCTGTTTTAAAAAAAATAAATATTATAAATATTAAATATGATATTATATTAAATATTATATTATATTAAATATTATATTATATTAAATATTAATTATAAAATATTTTATAATTAATAAAATATTTAATATTAAATATATAGAAAATAAATATTATATAATATATATAAATTTATAATTACATAATTTATAAATTTATAATTACATAATTACATTAAATATTAATGTTTATAATTTATATATATATATATAAATTTATAACTATAGAAAAAATTTAGGTCTCCGAGTTGTTACTTTCATAATTACATAATTAATGTTTAATAATATTTATTGCGGGTCACTCGAGACTCGGGGTGCAAGTTAAGTTGAGTCGGCTCGAAAAAAGCTCGAGCTCGAGCCTATGGTGCTTGAACTCGACGAGCTCGATTACGAGTCGAGCTCGATTACGAGTCGAGCTCGAACTCATATTGTCTTGTTCATGAGCTCGCAAGCCGGCTCGAAAAAAGCTCGAGCTCGAGCCTATGGTGCTTGAGCTCGACGAGCTCGATTACGAGTCGAGCTCGATTACGAGTCGAGCTCGAACTCATATTGACTTGTTCATGAGCCCGCGAGCCGGCTTGCGAGCTTTTTATTTATACATTTCTTTTAAAAAAAGAAAGAATAAGAAAATACGTGCGTCTTGAGTGAATCGAGTGCGCATACGTGTGTCTTGACGTCCGTTAGGAATTGTAGCGTCGAGTCGGACAAGATTGGGAAAACAATCTATGTCTCGTCCGAACATATTTTGGGGAAACCTATCAATATTAATATATTTACTTTTATAATTAAATAAAATTAATGTCGAGCAAATTGTTTATTTTTTTTTAGATTTTGTAAATTCTACGGGTTGTTTAATTATTACTATCTCTGTTTAATTCTGCACCACTGTTTCACACAACACTGCAAATACAGTTTTCCAAACAGTTTCATAAATTTTTCCACCACTGCAAAACAGTTGATTTCTGCACCATTGTTTCCCACCACTGCTTCATGCACCGCCACAGCTTAGCCAAACAGGCCCTTAGAGGGGTAGGGGCTGTCATTAACTATTTAGGCTGGTCATGGGCCTTGGATCATGGGCTTTACCCATTAGGAATGGACTTGGCCTCCCTTTTTCTTCCTTTAAGCCATTTGCTGACTTGTTGACTTATAAGGTTGACTTGGTCAACTTGAAGAGTGGGCTGACTCCACTTGATGGTCATGAACCCCATGTCATCATCCAACATGGGTTGGGCCATGGTGATGCCCCACTTGGGCTAATTGGGCTTATATGTGTGGATTTGACCAAATTAGAGTTATGGTTGACTTAAGTCAACTTGGGTCAATGGTTGACCCAATAATGTGTCTTTTGGTTCATTACATTGCTTTTAGGGTTAGGGGCATAGTGGTGGGGTCAATGTGTACCTATGATTCCATTTTGGGACAGTTTGACCTGATTAGACTCGAACCCTATAGTGGGCACTATGTGAATCCACTCTAACTCCAGGGGTCAAACCTAGCCTAACATCATTCATCCACCACATGTCCTAACCTAATCTAAGTTTAGGGGCCTAGTAGGAAATGGGATGTTACAGGCCGCACACCACTTTCCGCCGTCGGCATGGCCGCTGCCCGCTCTCCCGGCCGTTGGCGGCGATCTCCCACCTCGGCGGCAAATTCGCCGGCAAGTTCGCCGGCCGTCCGAGGGAGCCCGTCTCCACCGTCCGATCGTTCTCCCACGATCGCCGCCGTCGGTTACGTGTGTAACTACTCACGTAACCGCCCGCATGATCGCTCGTAGTGGAGATAATGCGTTGTCAAAATAGAACGGTTTGCATATAACGAGAATAATATGCATATTAAAGCATAGTCCCGTAAAAATAAATATAATATTTTGTTCTATTGATAGCAATCATGGTGGTTATGGGGTGCGGATAACCGCGTAACCTCCATAACCACCCATGAAGCCTATAAAGAGGGCCCCAGACCCCCCCCCCCCTTTAAGTGGGATCTCTCTCCTTCTTGGAAAAATCCTCCTGCGGATTCTCCCTCTCTCCTTCCTCCCTCATCTTCTTCATCTTCTTCTTGCCCTTCGAAGATCTTCAAGAATTCTTTAAAGATATTTTTCGTCTTCGAAGATCTTCATCTTCTCAGCCCGAAATTTCTCTCTCCTCCGCATATCTTCCTTGCGGGCTCCCGCTCGCGCCGCATCCTCATGCAAATTTCTCCCTTGCGCGCTCCCGCGCGTGCCGCCCCCTTGTGCTCTCTCGCGCGCATTTCTCCCTTGCGCGCTCTCGCGCGCGCCGCCACGTTGCGCCCTCTCGCGCGCATTTCTCCTTTTTGTGCTCCCACGCACCGCCTCGTTGCTCACTCTCGCGTGCATTTCTCCCTTACGCGCTCCTGCACATGCTGCCTCCTTGTGCGCACTCCCGCACATTCCTCCCTTGCGCGCTCCCGTGTGCGACGCCCACTTTCCGCGCTCTTGTGCGCATTTATCCCATGCGCACTCGTGCGCGCCGCCTCTTTGCATGCTCTCACGCGCATTTTCCTTACGCGATCCTGCACGCGCCTCCTTCTTGCGCGCTCTCGCGCGCATTTCTCCCATGCGGACTCCCGCACGCACCGCCTCTCTCTCGCGCTTTCTTGCGCATGTCTCGCTCTTGCGCACATTTCTCCCTTGCGCGCTCCCTCGAGCGCCATCTCGCTGCGCGCACTCGCGCGCATTTCTCCCTTGGGCGCTCCCGCGCGCGATGCCTCATTGCGCGCTCTGGCGCGAATTTCTCCCTTGCGCGCTCCCGCACGCGCCGCCTCCTTGTGCGCACTCGAGCGAATTTTTCTCTTGCGCGCTCCCGTGCGGGTCAACCCCTTGTGCGCTCTCCTGCGCATTTCTCCCTTTCGCGCTCTCGTGCGCGCCGCCTCGTTGCGCGCTCTCGCTCGCATTTCTCCCTTACGCGCTCCCGTGCGCTCCGCCTCCTTGCGCGCTCTCATGCTCATTTCTCCCTTATGGGCTCCCGCGCGCGCCGCCTCTCTCTCACGCATTATTGTGTCTGTCTCGCTCTTGCACGAATTTATCCCTTACGCGCTCCATCGCGCGTCAACTCGTTGCGCGCTCTCGCGCACATTTCTCCCTTGCGCTCTCCCATGTGCGCCTCCTCGTTGTGCGCTCTCGCTGCACATTTCTCCCTTGCTCGCTCCCACGCGCGCCGCCTCTCTCTCGCGCATTCTTGCATCTGTCTCGCTCGTGCACGCATTTATCCCTTGCGAACTACCTCACGCGTCGACTCGTTCCGCGCTCTTGCGCGCATTTCTCCCTTGCGCGCTCCCGCGCGCGCCGCCTCGTTGTGCGCTCTCGCGCGCATTTGTCCCTTGCTTGCTCCTGCGCGTGCCCCCTCGTTGTGAGCTCTCGCGCGCATTTTTTTCCTTTCGCACTCCCGCTCGTGCCACCACCGTGCGCTCTCGTGCGCGTATTTCTCCCTTGCGCGCTCTCGCGTGCGCTGCTTCGTTGCACGCTCTCGCGAGCATTTCTCCCTTGTGCGCTCTCGCACACATTTCTCCTCTGCGCGCTACTGCGCGCCGCCTCCTTGTGCGCTACTGCGTGCCGCATCCTTGCCCTCTCTCGCGCGCATTTCTCCCTTCCGGGCTCCCGCACGCGCCGCCTCTCTTGCGCATTCTTGTGCCTGTCTCTCCCCTGCACGCTCGTACGCATTTTCACACACGTTGCTTCCTTGCACTGGTCTCTTCCCCCAGCGCTTCGCGCAGCTTTCTACAACAAGCGCCCTACGCACTCTCCTCTGTCAAGCATCATGCACATTCTCCTCCAACAAGCACCCTGTGCGCTCTCCTCCTACAAGCGCCCTAGGTGCTCTCTTTACCAGTAAGCGCTCTGTGCGGCCTCTTTCATCTAGCGCTTTGCGTGCCCTCCTCCAGCAAGAGCCTAGCGCGCTCTCCTCCAACAAACTCACAGCGCGCTCTTTGACAAAAAGCATACCACACGCTCCAGAACAAGCACTTAATCTACCGACATGACAACCAAACTATGCTTCTACAAAAGACAATCGGAGACAAGAAGCGGAGGCTAAAATGTGTTAAGCGCACCTCCGAGCCTCAAAGCTCCAGACATCAGAACGTGTACAGCAAGCTGCTCCCGCCTCTAGGAATTGTTAGAAGATTCCAGAATACAATGAGCGCATCGCTCCCGGCAGCACTCAAAGAAATAATTAGCCATGTGAGTGGTGGCATGTCACCATCCAGGCTCTCTCTCTCCCCCCAATATTTATAACGAGAGGCGACCTGTCGCCCTCGAGTTCTTCAAAAAACCTTGTAACAGCACTCAGATCTAGTGGAGGTTTGGTCGGCACAGATCCGACCATGTGGTTTTTCACCTCTTTCCGGGATTTTCCACGTCAAAAAAATTACTTTGTCAACTTTCTATTTTCATTGACTGTGTGCGCGCTTGACCATTCCGAGAGCTAAGACGGCCCAAGAATTTCGGCCCGATCGAGACGTTGAGTTAGTCAGCAAACGTTTGGCATCGTCTGTGGGAAGAAAGTTCTCAGTGTCCTCAAAATACAGTACCCTCAACACAACGGTACTCATAACTAAAGACCATGGAGGGAGAGCTGCCCGCACGATAGAAGGGACATCACTCTAGGGGTAGGTTGGTCCAGTTCCCCCTCACTGGAGTGTCATCATAGCTGAAGGAGAACTCTCCAGTGCAGATGTCCATGGCCACAGAGCCCGTTTAGACGAAGGATCTGAAGTTCAGCATCACTATAATCACCAAGAAGCAACAAACATCAGGCCAACAAAAGTTGAAAGGCTCACACATGAAGAAGTTCTCAACTTAATCATAGAAGAACGCGAGCGGGCCAAGCAATGTGTCGTTCCCGCCAGCCGCCCTCTCCATCATTACTCACCATTTGCACCCGAGTTCGAGCACACCCAATCCCTCACGGTTTCAAGCTACCAAAGATCGAGGCATGTTGTACAACCCGTATTCGTCGAGGATGGACCTTACCACGACCAGGTAAGCAGAAGTCAAGGTCAACAGGTCAAGACAGAAGTTAGCATCATCGCACAAGACCTCAGAAGGCCTGGACGAGTATAGCGAGCTCCCCTCTCATACTCGCCAGGTAGGAGACTAGGCGAGATACTCGCCCAGCCTGTGCGAGTTCCTCCAGAAGTTGCCTAGTCGTCGGGGGTGGGGTATAAATATGACCCCCCCCCTTTGGATTTACCTATAAATAGGACCCCAGGGGCACGAGGTGAGGCACTTGAAATCCTCTGCAGGATACTCGTGAGCTCTCTTTTCAGGATACTAGTCAAGTCTTTGGATTCCTTTTCCTTAGAGGCCAGGTCGAGATCTTGCGACTTCGTCACCAGCTAGTCTCCCTCGTACCGAGTTCGGCCATTTCTGGTTGAGAAGGGGCTGCTCCTTTCGAGCATCCGGGTATGTGGTGGGACCTTCCTGCTGCAAAATCTGTGTTGGGTACATTGGTTTAAATGTACCTGATTTGAAGAAGCCTCACCCAACTCAATGATATACATCAAAATGTATTTGATGTATTTTGAGTTTACTTGTGCAGGTTAAGTATTTGCAGGGAAGATGAAAAAGTTTCTAAGTCCATGTGTCGACACCCAGAGGGAAAGTGTCGACACTTAAGAAGACTTGTGTCGACACCCAGGCAAGCAGTGTCGACACTTGGAGTCATTGGGTCGACACCAGGGATGCAGAGTCGACACCATACAGAAAGTGTCGACACAAGGAGCTGTGTCGACACTCAGTGAAGAAAAGTGCAGTGAAGCAGTGTCGACACTTAGCAGTTGTGTCGACACCCAGTGAAACTGTGTCTACATCAAAAAGTGTCGACACTTGGAGACTGTGTCGACACTCAGCAAAAGTCAGCAGAGTCTAAGGATAAGTGTCGACACCCAGAGCAATGTGTCGACACACAGCAGAAGAGTCAACACTTGAAGAAAGTGTCGACACAATAAAGAATGTGTCGACACTCAGCTGAAGACTCAACACTTGAAGAAAGTGTCGACACAAGGAGCTGTGTCGACACTTAGCAAAGTTCAACAAAATACTCTAAGTACAAGTGTCGACACAAGGGAGATGTGTCGACACTCAGCAAAAGTCTCAACAGAAGAAGAATGTGTCGACACAAGGAGCTGTGTCGACACTCAGCAAGTATCAACAGAAAAGGCATGTGTCGACACCAAGAAGAAGTGTCGACACTTAACAGATTCAACACATGAAGATGTGTCGACACAAAGGAGTTGTGTCGACACTTACAAGATTTCAGCAATATACTGAAGTACGAGTATTTGTGTCGACACACATTATCAGTGTCTACACATGAAGAAGAATCTGTGTCGAGAAGTGCATTCTACAACACAAGGAGTTGTGTCGACACCTTGTAGGCTAGTGTAGACACTTAGTCAACTTGTGTCGACACTTAGTCTATAAGTGTCGACACTTAAAGACAGACAGTCTCGACACTTTCAGACAGTTACAGAATTTTCAAGAACTGACTGGATGACTTGACAGCTGCCATTCCAGCCGGTCTACTGCACCTGTCAGAGTTGCCAGAAATCAGTTATGAACCGGACCAGCCGGTTACCATGAAGAAGGCCTATAAATAGGCTTATACTGTCTACAGAAACAGATGATTGTTGTCCAAGTTGTTCAAGTAATTAACAAAGAAGAAGATCTAGCTATTCCTTGAAGAATCTAGTGAAGATCTAAGTAGTTGTAGAGAGAGAGCTCCATCCAAGAAAACAGCCGTTGGAATCAGGCTGAGAAGAAGGGTTCAGATATTGTTCTGAATCTTAAGTAGCAGAGATCAAGGATCAACTGAGAGGAGGTCAATCTTATTGTGTTCTACATTCAAGAAGCTTTGAAGAAAGCCAAGTCAGATTTATATCAGCTGAGTTCTTCCAAGAACTCATCAAGAAACTCACAACTCTTCTCTCTTTACTCTGAGTTGTTGAGTTAACATTTTATATTCAAATTATCTTGTAGGATCCTTAGGGATCTGAGTTTTGTAAGCCTGTAATTATAAAGGCTGAGTGTAGGGCTTGAGTGCCTGAGTGTAGGAGATTTGAATCTCTGAGTGTAGGCCTGTTGTGGCTGAGTGTAGGCCTTGGTGGCTGAGTGTAGGCCTTGGTGGCTGAGTGTAGGCCTTGGTGGCTGAGTGTAGGCTTTGTGAAGAAGCTGAGTTGTAGGGCCTTGGGCCTGAGTTGTAGGAACCTGGTTGAGGTTCTGAGTGTAAGATCTGAGGATCTGAGATAGTGGAGGAGTTTGGCCGAATCTAGTACACTGCTAGATAGGCGAAGGGGGAAAGTGGATGTACCCAAACCTTGGGAAACCACTATAAATCTGAGTGTCTACTGTGTGCCTGTGGAATTCTGTGATTGCTGATTGTGTGTTGTGATAAAGTAGATATAATTCTGTGTTATAATCTGAATTCTGCCTAAAAAGTTAAAAAGATTCAAGTCACCTATTCACCACCCCCCCCCCCCTCTAGGTGTTTAGGTACAATATCTTTCAAGTGGTATCAGAGCCAGGTTACTCAAAAAGGGACATAACTGTCTGAGTAGATCATGTTTGCAGATTCAATCTAAGTACATTACAGATTCAAGAAAATCAAGAACCATGGGTTCCACTGAGAATCATAAGGAATTGGGATCCATGAAGCTACCCATATGTAGAAAAGAGATCTTTGGTATCTGGAAGGAAAGGGTGAGACTGTTTATGGAAGCCTCAGACCCTAGGATTTATATCACAGTGAAAGAAGAGCCATATGTGCCCATGAAGGTTTCAGTCTTAGATGCAACTCAGAGAACACCTAAGGATTTCTCTGAAATGACAAAGGATGAGATAGTTCTAGCCACAATGGACAAGAGGGCTCAGAACATCATTGTGAGTGCTATAGATGATGCTACCTTTCAGAATTTGATACACTGCAAGACATCTAAGGAGACGTGAGATACCTTGATAGTGTATATGGAGGGTTCTGAAGAAGTGAGGCAAGACAGAAAATCTTTGCTCAATCAAGAATATGAAAGTTTTAGACAAGGTAGATCTGATAGCATAACTGAATGCTATAAGAAGTTCTATAGGATTGTGAATGAGCTAATGTCCTATGGCAGAGAGTTCAGTAATTATGAACTCAATGATAAGTTTCTAAGGTCCCTTACAAAAGATTGGGACACCAAGATCTGTGCCATTAGGGAAATGGCAAAGTTAGCAGAAATTCCTCCACCAACACTGTTTGGCAAACTGCTATCCTATGAAATGCAGTTGATGGTGAGGAAAGAAGAGGAGAAATCTACAAGAAGTGAACATAAAGGAAGGACAGTGGCATTTAAAACAGAAGCCCCCAGAAAGTACAGAAGTAAGTCACCAACTCCACCACCAAAAGTAACTGAAACTGAGTCAGATGAGTCAGCAAGCAGAAAGACTGAAAGCAGTGAAAGTGATGAGGACTTTGCTGCCTTCACAAGACATTTTCAGAAGTTCTTAAAGAAGAAACAGTGGAGGACAAAGACATCTACTTCACAGGGTAAAGAAGACTATTATCAGAATAAAAAGTCTTCAAAGAAAGACAGGAAAAAGACCAAGTCTAGCAAAGCAACTCTTTCAAATATTGTTTGCTATTGCTGTAATAGACAAGGACATGTTATTGCAGACTGTCCAGAGAAAAGGAAGGAGTCTAATGACAAGAAAAAGACTCAGTACAAGGGCAAGAAGGAAAAGTCTTTTGTTGCCAAAAAGGATAAGAGCCTGTCAGACTTATCTTCATCAGAAACTGAGTCAGATGCAGAAGCATATATAGGACTGTTTGCTGAGGAAGAAGAAGAAGAGTTCATCCAGATCATGAACTCTATATATGAACAAGAGGACAGTCAGTGCCAAGGACTGATGGCATTGACAGAAAGTGACAAAATCCTGGAGCAGCCAGGACCTAGTAAGGTACAAAATTGTTCTTTCAGTTCAATTTCTTGTGCTAGTACAGAATCAGATTCATCATCATCAAGTGATGAGAGTGCATCTGAGTCTGAAGAGCATATTCGTCAATTGATTGATGAATATAAAGTTCTGTTGCAAGCATTTAAGAAATGCAAATCCTTGGCCAAGAGTCAAGCCAAGGAGATTGCATGTCTCAAAGTGGCTGCAACTGATTATGAGAAGTTGTTTGATCAAAAACTTAATGAGATAGCCAGACTGAAGCACATAACTGTGATTCAGATGGGGACTATATCATTTAAGAATGATCAAATCAAGAGTCTGGAGATTAGTCTTCAGAAGGAGAGAGATTTGGTTGCTAGGTTTTCAAAACCAAAGTCTGTTCTACCCTTAATTGATGAATTTGTTCATCAAAAAGGTAAAGCTGGACTGGGGTTTTCTAAACCAGTTAGGACTGCCAAGTCCAAGTCCAAGGGCAAAGCCCTAGCTCTCAACAAGTCAGCTGTAGATAAAACAGCTAAGACTGTACCTAAGCAAAGGTACAATAAGTTTGAGTGTTGGTGTTGTGACAAGGTAGGCCACTTTGCCATGAACTGTTGGCACAATGCTAGTGCCAAAGTGAGTAGCAAACTGCCTGTTGGAAAACCTGCAGGTAGCTTTGTTAGGATGCAAACTAACCAGTACCAAGGACCCAAGAATTCTTTAGGTTCTAAGGTTCACTAATCTGTTTTGCAGGTAAGTCCAAGTGACCATGCCCCAATATGGTACTTGGACAGTGGATGTTCCAGACATATGACTGGAACAAGGGGTTTACTAAAGGACTACACACCTATAAAGGATGGTCCAAAAGTCACCTTTGGTGGTTCTGAAAAAGGAATCATCAAGGGTTTTGGTAACATATCTAACTCCTATATTACAATTACTCAAGTGGCTTATGTTAAAGGTTTGAAACATAACCTTATTAGTATAAGTCAATTGAGTGATGTAGGATATGACATCTCATTTGTCAAAGATGGTTGTCATATCAGGAGGTCAAATGATCAAGAGATCATTTTGACTGGTTATAGAAAAAGAAATGTCTACTGTCTAGACATTATGGTTGAGAACAATGGTTCTCCAGTGTGTCTTGTAGCTGATGAGAAAGTCTCTCATTGTGTCAAATGGCACAAGAGACTAGCCCATCTCAACTACAAGATAATTGGCAAACTTTATAGTAAAGAGTTAGTGAGGAATGGTCCTCAAGTTAAGTGTATTAAAGATGGTATTTGCTCAGCTTGTCAAAATGGCAAGCAGACTAGATCCACCTTTAGAAGCATTGAAAACAAAGATGCTGTGAGGTGTTTATACCTCTTGCATATGGATCTCTTTGGTCCAATGCCAGTTCACAGCCTAGGTAGGAAGGTCTATAGCTTTGTAGTTGTAGATGACTACTCAAGGTTTTCCTGGGTGTTCTTTCTTAGACAGAAATCTGAAACACCTAGTGTCTTCTATAGCTTTGTCAAACAAATTCAGAATGAACTAGCTAGTACAGTGGTCAAAATAAGAAGTGACCATGGTACTGAATTTCAGTCTGATAGTATGACAAAACTATGTGAAGAATTTGGGATATTTCAAGAGTTTTCTTCACCAAGAACACCTCAGCAAAATGGCATTGCTGAGAGGAAGAATAGAACCTTGATTGAGGCTGGTAGGACCCTATTAAGTGACACATCACTACCAGAATATTTCTGGGCTGAAGCAGTTAATACTGCATGCCATGTAATTAATAGGGCTACCATTACTAAAAGCCACAACAAGACCCCCTATGAGGTTGTGAAAGGCAGAAAACCAAACCTATCCTACTTCAGGATCTTTGGTTGTAAGTGCTTTATACTTAACAATGGATAGTCTTACTTGACTAAGTTTGCTGCCAAGTCCCAAGAGGGAATCTTTGTTGGGTACAGCAACAATAGTAAGGCTTATAGAGTCTACAACTTGTCTACTCAAGTTGTAGAAGAGTCTGTACATGTAGTATTTGATAAAACTAGACTTATTAACAATGAGTTGTCTAGTAGTATATGCAGCTCCACAGGTATAACAAAGAAGATGGACAAGATCACTATTGAAGAACCTACTGCAAGACAGCAAGTAGAAGACAGTGGCTGCTATCCAGGGGGAGTACTACATGTACCTAATGCAGAAGAAGTCCAAGGAGTACAACAAGATGAAGAAGTTGAAGAAGTTCAACCTGAAGCCAGGATGCCTCCAGCCAATAGGCATCTAAGAGATCATCCAGCAGAACAAATCATTGGTGATCCAAGACAAGGGGTACAAACAAGGAGCAGAAATCTGAATGCAGTGCTCTTCTCCAGTTTTCTATCCCAAGTTGAACCAAAGAAGTTTGAAGAAGCCATCCTAGACCCTCATTGGATTGAGGCAATGCAAGAAGAGCTGAATCAGTTCAAGAGGTGCAAGGTCTAGGAACTTGTTCCTAAACCAAAAGACCACAACATAATTGGAACCAAGTGGATCTTTAGGAACAAGATGGATGAGCATGGAGTCATCATTAAGAACAAAGCAAGATTGGTTGCTAAAGGATATAGGCAGGAAGAAGGTATTGACTTTGATCAAACCTTTGCTCCAGTAGCCAGACTGGAAGCCATAAGGATGTTCCTCGCCTATACAACCTTTCAAGGATTTAAAGTTTACCAAATGGATGTAAAGTCAGCCTTTCTTAATGGTAATCTAAAAGAGGAAGTCTATGTGGAACATGCATCAGGTTTTGTTGATTCAACTCAACCTAATCATGTCTATAGACTTAGGAAAGCATTATATGGGTTAAAGCAAGCCCCTAGGGCTTGGTATGAAACCCTGTCTAGTTTCCTCATTGAGAATAAGTTCACAAGGGGGGAAATAGACAAGACTCTATTCCTTAGGGAATCCAGAGGCAAAGTAATACTAGTCCAAATATATATAGATGACATAATATTTGGGTCTACTGAAAGTAGTCTTTGCAAAAAGTTTGCAAAACTAATGCAAGGGCAATTTGAGATGAGTAGTATGGGGGAGCTTAAGTTCTTCTTGGGTCTCCAAGTTAGACAGACTGAGAATGGTTTATCCATATGCCAGTCTAAGTTCACCTTAGAACTCATAAGGAAGTATGGTATGGATTCATCCAGTACCATGAAGACTCCTATGGGGTCAAGTATGTCTCTTAGCAAGGATGATGCAGGGAAACCTGTAAATGAGTCTTTGTATAGAGGGATAGTTAGCTCCCTATTATATTTTACTGCAAGTAGATCAGATATCATGTATGCTACATGTGTCTGTGCAAGGTATCAAGCATGCCCTAAAGAGTCTCATTTGACAGCAGTCAAAAGGATATTGAGATATCTAAAGGGCACTCCTTATCTAGGCCTTTGGTACCCTAGGAATGAGGATTTTGAACTAACAGGTTATTCAGATGCAGACTTTGCAGGATGCAAAGAAGACAGAAAAAGCACAACTGGAACCTGTCAATTCCTAGGTGAAAGACTGATTTCATGGAGTAACAAAAAGCAAACAAGTGTGGCTATCTCCACTGCAGAATCAGAATATGTGGCTGCAGGAAGTTGCTATGCTCAACTTCTATGGATACAACATCAGCTTGAGGACTATGGAATTCAGGTAAGTAGAACTCCACTCTTTTGTGATTCTACAAGTGCTATATCAATTGCAAATAATCCTGTTTCCCATAGTAGAACTAAACATATTGAAATAAAATATCATTTTCTTAGAGAACATGTAGAAAAAGAAGATATTTTACTGGAATATGTTAGAACAGATAATCAACTAGCTGATATGTATACTAAGCCTTTAGAAGAAACTAAGTTCAATAGGTTTAAAATTGAACTAGGTATGATAAACTTAGAATAAGTTTATAGAAATGGCTAAGTAAAAAGGTGTCGACACACAGAGATATCTGTGTCGACACAGAAAAGTGGTGTCAACACTTCAGGAAAAAGGTGTCGACACATCTAGGAAGTTGGTGTCGACACTTCAGAAAATTAGTGTTGACACATGACGAGTAGGTGTCGACACATCCAAGGTGGTGTCGACACTTAGTGTTTACTCAGCATTATCTAAGTAAAGTCTCGACTAAATGTCGAGTTATGTAGTGTCGACACATAAACAAGTGTCGACACATATAATCTGTTAACTAAACTTGTGTCGACACATAAGTGTCGAGACATTATAAGTCAGTGTCGACACTTATCGACAGTGTCGACACAATTTAAGATAGTTAACCCGCTTTTTTATCTTCAAACCTAGAAAGGTATAAATAGAAATTCTCCATTGTCTGTCGACACGCTCACTAAAGTTTCGAGACCAAACTTGTGTGTCGACACCTCTCTTCTCTCAGTTCAAATTCTTCAAACCCTAATGGCGCCAAAGCTCGAGGAGAACGTCAATGAAGGCTATGAACTGGTGCGAGACGCGTTTGGTGATGCAGACCCGGAGATCAAGACCGTGGTAACCCTAGTTGCAGACTCAGGGTTAGAATTTCTTGTTTCAGAGCCGACTAAGATCTGGAAGAAAGAAGTCTTAGAGTTTCTGAATGGAGCTAAAGTAGACGAATCTGGACTCAAGATCAAGTCTAGGGTCCATGGTGCAAAAGTGAAGGTCTCTCCTAAAAGCTTGAGAAAGGTTCTAAACCTGCCAAGGACAAAAGAAGAGGATGAAGTAATTGCTTCTAAGACCAGAGAAGCATTGACATGGTGTGGACTGGATGCAAAAATGAAAATTGGATCTGTATTCAATAGGAAGGGGATGAACAGCCAAGGTAAATTCCTCTCTGAAATTGTTGGAAAAGTAATTTTGAGTAAGCCAGGAGGGCATGACAGGGTATCTGCCCATATGTTCAATCTCATGACCAGGATAATCTTCAGCTTAAAAACTGATTGGTCTGTAGTAGTTTTTGAAAAGATTAAGGAGAGTATGAATAAACCCAATTTGGGTAGAATAATAAGTTTATACCTAGCTGGTAGCATACTAGAGGTTATGGGTCAAGCTGCTGGCAGTAAAATCAACCATATGAGAAAAATGGATATGAGGATATTCTCCAGATGGGACAGGGTTTTGTCTAAGGAGATGCCAACCCCTGAGAAAATAACTCCTGAAAAAGTAATACCCCAAAAGAAGAAGAAGAAGCCTGCCCCAGTGGCTCAGGATTCCTCTAGCAGCTCTGGTAGTGAAGAGCAAGTTGTCTTTACACCTGATGAGGATGTAGAAGGTAATGCTGTGAACTCTCCAGCTCAACAAGATACTGCAGTGAGACAGGGGGAGCTACCACCAGCTAGCCCCTTACACCAGGATTCAGTCCAGGGGGAGCCTCTAGTTGTGGAAGAGCCAACTCCACTGGAAAGTGAGCAAGCTACAAACACAATTCTTGAGGTAATCACTGAGCTTAATGCTTTAGATTTCCTTATAGAGGGTACTTATTTGTCTGATTCATTGAATGATGTTAATCAGCAATCTCAGATTGATAGCCAACTCCCAGATGTTGTCATGGAGGACACTTCTGTTACAGCTCAAGTAATATCTGATCCAATGGTAGATGAGCAAAGAATTTCTCCAGCCCATTCTCCACAAGAATATATAATGGAAGATCTTTTCCTAAATCTGGATCAAACAGATTTTGACAAGGAATGTGCTGCTGCTGAGGGGGAGAATGCTCCAGTTGAGGGGGAGCAAGTGCAAATTCTGGAAGAACCTGCAAGGCAAGAACCTGAAAAGGCACCAGAAGTGCAGAAGGAGTTACCTCCAAGCCCTAAGGAGAGGGTAGAAATTGCTAGCACATCAGCTTCTGAAGATGAGGAAGCTGCTAGAGCTAAGAAAAAGAAATTTCAAGTTTTCAAAAGAAGAAGTCAGACTTATAAGAAGGCTTTACAAACTATAGCATCACAGCCAGCACTACAACCAACTCCATCAGTAGATTATAGTGCTCTAATGGTTGCTATGCAAATTAAGCTAGATGAGCACAGGAAAGCTATTGAAACCTATGTGGATGAGGGGCACAAGTCTCTACAGTTTGATCTAGCCCAGGATATAAAGTCTACAAGATTTGAAATGAATCTTAATAAAAAGAAGATGACTGTCTGCTTCCACAAGGGAGGGAATGCAGTGGTGTACTTAGCTACACATCAAGAAAAGATAAAAGCTCAAGTAGATGACATTGCACTAAAGCAGGGATATGTTCTGGAGAACCAGCTCAGAATGAATGATAACTTAACTGCTTCCCATAATGCAATTGTCACAGAAATGAAAAACATAGCTGCTGGACTGACTACTTCTACTGCTACTGCTAAGGCAGATTTTGATAAAGCACTGCAAGAGAGCTTAACTGTTGTTACAACTGCAATTCAAGACTCTCAGAAGTTGATAACTGACAAACTCCAAAGGTTGAAACCTTTCTTTAAAGATGGAGTTAATTATTTGGATAACCAAGTGAGATTTCAGAAAGATGATGTCAGAGATCACATAGAAAGAGAAGTCATAAAGGGGGAGAGGGTGTTAGTCAAAGCCAGCTCTGATCATGCCAAGTGGATATCTAATTCTATCAGAGCTACCCTTGGTTATCCTCCCTTATGTGATGATGACATTGTTGTAGAATCTGGAATACATCCTGCATATCTAGGAGGGGAGCAACCTAAAGTGGCTCAAGTCATCTACCCTCCTCCAGATTTTGATATGGTTCAAGCTGATATACAATCCATGTATAGCCCACCAAGGGGACAGCAAAATGTCATCATAGAGAAGGTTGTTCAGCCAATATCTGAGGCTATGCAAGAAGCTCTGCAGAAAGAAGAAGAAACCAGATTGTCTAAGAAGAGGTTCAGAGAGCAAGCTGAACAAAGACCAGACTTTGAGCAGTGGAGCCCGACTTCAAGGAACATTATCTTAACTGCATGGAAAGCTGCAAAAGATAACATTCAAGACAGAAATAAATGGTTTTCTGAATTGGAATGGAGAAAGCATGAGACAAGGCAAGAAGCCATAGTCCAATATAGAAGAAAGGCCAAGATGGGAAAGCTACCTCCTACTGCTCAGGAGCCTAGCAAGTACTTTCCCAAGCCTTATCATTATTTTCAGAGGCAAAAGATCAAAGCTGAAGAGCTAAAGAAGAAGGAGCTGAAAGGGAAAAAAGCCTGCTGAAACTGAAGATGCTGAAGCTTCTGTTCAAGCCAAAGTACAATCTGGAAAAGGGATAGTGATCAAAGAGGCTGAACAAAAATAGAATAGAATTTTTCTTGAGTTTACAGTTGTAATATTTTGATTATTAAACACTTTGTAAACTTTTGGAAAATGAATATGACAAGATATTAGAACAATGTGTTATATGCTAAATCTATTTCATAATTGTTCTGTGATGATATCTGTGTATGCATGTTTGTTTAATACATGTTATTTTTTTTCCTGATTACATAATCCTGCTTTACATCATACTATGATTTTATTCTGTATGGTGTATATCATTGACTATGGGTTATGACCTCTCCAAATAGGGGGAGATTGTTGGGTACATTGGTTTAAATGTACCTGATTTGAAGAAGCCTCACCCAACTCAATGATATACATCAAAATGTATTTGATGTATTTTAAGTTTACTTGTGCAGGTTAAGTATTTGCAGGGAAGATGAAAAAGTTTCTAAGTCCATGTGTCGACACCCAGAGGGAAAGTGTCGACACTTAAGAAGACTTGTGTCGACACCCAGGCAAGCAGTGTCGACACTTGGAGTCATTGGGTCGACACCAGGGATGCAGAGTCGACACCAGACAGAAAGTGTCGACACAAGGAGCTGTGTCGACACTCAGTGAAGAAAAGTGCAGTGAAGCAGTGTCGACACTTAGCAGTTGTGTCGACACCCAGTGAAATTGTGTCTACATCAGAAAGTGTCGACACTTGGAGACTGTGTCGACACTCAGCAAAAGTCAGCAGAGTCTAAGGATAAGTGTCGACACCCAGAGCAATGTGTCGACACACAGCAGAAGAGTCAACACTTGAAGAAAGTGTCGACACAAGAAAGAATGTGTCGACACTCAGCTGAAGACTCAACACTTGAAGAAAGTGTCGACACAAGGAGCTGTGTCGACACTTAGTAAAGTTCAACAAAATATTCTAAGTACAAGTGTCGACACAAAGGAGATGTGTCGACACTCAGCAAAAGTCTCAACAGAAGAAGAATGTGTCGACACAAGGAGCTGTGTCGACACTCAGCAAGTATCAACACAAAAGGCATGTGTCGACACCAAGAAGAAGTGTCGACACTTAACAGATTCAACACATGAAGATGTGTCGACACAAAGGAGTTGTGTCGACACTTACAAGATTTCAGCAATATACTGAAGTACGAGTATTTGTGTCGACACACATTATCAGTGTCGACACATGAAGAAGAAGCTGTGTCGAGAAGTGAATTCTACAACACAAGGAGTTGTGTCGACACCTTGTAGGCTAGTGTCGACACTTAGTCAACTTGTGTGGACACTTAGTCTATAAGTGTCGACACTTAAAGACAGACAGTCTCGACACTTTCAGACAGTTACAGAATTTTCAAGAACTGACTGGATGACTTGACAGCTGCCATTCCAGCCGGTCTACTGCACCTGTCAGAGTTGTCAGAAATCAGTTATGAACCGGACCAGCCGGTTACCATGAAGAAGGCCTATAAATAGGCTTATACTGTCTACAGAAACAGATGATTGTTGTCCAAGTTGTTCAAGTAATTAACAAAGAAGAAGATCTAGCTATTCCTTGAAGAATCTAGCTATTCCTTGAAGAATCTAGTGAAGATCCAAGTAGTTGGAGAGAGAGAGAGAGCTCCATCCAAGAAGACAGCCGTTGGAACCAGGCTGAGAAGAAGGGTTCATATATTGTTCTGAATCTTAAGTAGCAGAGATCAAGGATCAACTGAGAGGAGGTCAATCTTATTGTGTTCTACATTCAAGAAGCTTTGAAGAAAGCCAAGTCAGATTGATTTCAGCTGAGTTCTTCCAAGAACTCATCAAGAAACTCACAACTCTTCTCTCTTTACTCTGAGTTGTTGAGTTAACATTTTGTATTCAAATTATCTTGTAGGATCCTTAGGGATCTGAGTTTTGTAAGCCTGTAATTATAAAGGCCGAGTGTAGGGCTTGAGTGCCTGAGTGTAGGAGATTTGAATCTCTAAGTGTAGGCCTGTTGTGGCTGAGTGTAGGCCTTGGTGGCTGAGTGTATGCCTTGGTGGCTGAGTGTAGGCTTTGTGAAGAAGCTGAGTTGTAGGGCCTTGGGCCTGAGTTGTAGGAACCTGGTTGAGGTTCTGAGTGTAAGATCTGAGGATCTGAGATAGTGGAGGAGTTTGGCCGAATCTAGTACACTGCTAGATAGGCGAAGGGGGAAGTGGATGTACCCAAACCTTGGGGAACCACTATAAATCTGAGTGTCTATTGTGTGCCTGTGGAATTCTGTGATTGCTGATTGTGTGCTGTGATAAAGTAGATATAATTCTGTGTTATAATCTGAATTCTGCCTAAAAAGTTAAAAAGATTCAAGTCACCTATTCACCCCCCCCCCTCTAGGTGTTTAGGTACAATATCTTTCAATCTGCGGTCCTGTTTGACTTAGTTCCTCATCCTAGTCATCCTAGCGGTCTCATATAACCTCTGAGCCAGTAACGTTAGGCGGCTTTGGTCCGAATTCGAGGTTGGGAATTTTCCTGGCTTCAACACTTGGTGCGGTGAGCGGGGATCGCAGCCAAGGAGGAAAGTTTAGTAGTTTAGTAAGATGGACAATGATGGTGAGCATGGATGGTTGGTCGGCAACTCGGCATGAGTTGGAGATGTCGCGCGAGGTAGCAAGTTCGTGACAGTTGCCGCGTTCGAGGAGTTTGCGAAGTGGATTGAGCAGACCATCCTCGCCGGGTTTTCTCATCGTGTCGATGTCATGACAACTTTTCCCCGTCGTATGACACTGTTGGAGGAGGAAGCACCGCCAAGGCGGGGTGGAAAGGAGCCCGCTTGGGCAAGGGAAGAGCGACCGATGCAATCGCGATATTATCTGGCGGGCAGCCAAGGCGTCCGCTTTCGGGATCCGATGTCGCCAGCGAGATACCGAGATACTCGGCACTGCAGTGAGTATGATGTTTCCAACGAGGATGAAACTCGCCACCGCTAGGGAGGGAGGAGCTCCTTATGTGACGAGATCCTCGCCGCCCCCGTTCCCAAATGGTTCTGAGAGTCCGTTCTCACCTACTACTCTGGCAGGGACGACCCTATCAGAAATCTTCAATGGTTTGAAGACGTCGTTTCCAACCGCAACATGTCAGACACCTTCAAATGCTGATTCTTCTCCATCACCCTCAAAGGAAATGCCAGAGATTGGTTCCATCAACTTCCAGCAGGGTCCGTATACTGTTTCTCCGACCTACGTCGGGGCCTCATGGCGAGGTTCGCGACATCGAATAAGAGGAAGAAGGAGGTGACAGCTCTCTTCAAAGTTACCCAAGGGCAGCACTAGAGCTTGGGTCATTACGTCGATCGTTTCTAGGAGGAGATCTTGGTGGTAGAGGAGGTGGACAGCTTCACTCTGATGGTGGCCCTGAAGTTCGGGTTGAAGCAAGGACTGTTCAGTATGTAGATGGGGTCTAATCCCCCAAGGTCTTTCGAAGAAATGATAGAAAGGGCGAAAACTTTTGTTCGAGGAGAGGAGAAAAACAAAGACTTCTTGGAAAGACTGGATGGAGAGGATACGAGGGATAGAGGGAGAGCAGGAACTTCGGGAGCAAAGGCGAGGAGGACACCAGAGAGGCAGGTTGAGAGGAGGAAGGAAGAGTAGAGGAGATAGGAGAGGAGGACGAGAGAAGAACCCAGGAGGGTTGAGGAGAGGAGGCAAGAGAGGCCTCGAAGACAAGAAGAGAGGAGGCCAGCAGAGGCCTAGGCAGGAAGAGTGGGGATAGACGATTCTAATATCCCGAGAATTGACCCCCAATGGAGACCACCAATGAGACAACACTTCCAGGAGGAGAGGAGGAACGGTAACCGGCAGGAGGGAGGTCGAGGAGGAGGAGGAAGGGAGACAATGGTCATCGCCTGCCAAGACAACAAACGGCGCCAGAGGGAGAAGCGGGCGATGCGTCAGGAGGAAGAGATTCCCCTCTACTGCGACATCCATCGAGTAGAGTGGCACGGGACCTTGGCTTGCTGATTGGCCCACGAACAGACTCTTACTGTGGTTGGTTCGGTGAGTCGATCGCCGCGGGCTTGCTAGGGTAGGCAAGTGCACCTATCGCAAGTAGTACTCGATATTCGGGAGAATACCGAGGTCGTATTATTCCCGGGAACGGGTTGATTACCCCTACTCCTCCGAAAACACTATTATTTTACCGAAATAGAAGTTGAGGGTTTTAAGTAAAATAGGAACAAAAATAGATTTTAAGAAAATAGTCGATGAAGAGATAACTCCCGGTATCGAATTGCGTTAGGATTAAAAATAGATTTGAATAACTAGATATCTAATGTTTCAATTTAATTAATGCGGAAACTTGGCCGCGGAGGTTCAAAATAATGAGCTCACCTATCTCTAGGAATATCGCTCACCTAGACATTAAGGCTATTCGACCGGGCTCTCGTCCGACGAAGGATTCCCCTTAATGCCCGCAGTACGCTAAGAACCCCGCTATTGGGTGGGGAACCCAATCCGGTAGAGTTAGCGCGCCTCCTCTCTCGAGGGTTAGTGCGGAACTCTATCTACCCAGGGGTGATCTGTCCATATGCACGGCCTCTCGGCTAGCTAGCATATGGATAACGAAAATAGAGCCCACACATCGATATGTGGGTCTACGCGTCGTTAACCCGGGGTAAACCTTAAGTTTTTTAATTAAATTGAAAAATTAGACATTTGGTTATTTAAAACATTTTAGATCCCAAAGCTCTTCGATACCGAGGGCTAAAAGCAATTAGCCACTCATCGGAATGGGGATAGCTTATATGTTTGGTTATGCGAGCGTCCTAAACTATTCGCTGAAAGGTTATAAAGAAAATAAGAAGAAAAGCAAAATAACCTAATTTTAGAAAAGTTATTACAAATAAACACACCCGCACTCATTCAAACATATAACAAAAGGAAGAAATAAAACTAAGTTACACATAAGAGAAAATTGCATAACTGACATTTGCAGGTCCCACTCAAACGAGTGGGGGCGGGAAATAAAAGCTGAAAAGTGCATAATTGAAATTTGCAAGTCCCACTCAAATGAGTGGGGGCGGAAAATTAAAGCTGAAAATTACAAGTCCTACTCAAACGAGTAGGACTGAAATGAAAGCGAGTCCTACTCAAACGAGTAGGAGAAAATAAATGCGATTACAGTGCTTTCTTAAATATTTACATCAAAATAAAGTCCGACCATTTAACTCCTAGCGAGTAGGCGGAAAATCAAATCCAGTCATTTAACTCAAGTGAGTAGGCAGAAAAATAAAGAATGAAAATTACAAGTCCTACTCAAACGAGTAGGACTGAAAATACAGACCGGCCATTTAACTCAAGTGAGTAGGCGGAAAAAATAAAAACTACAAACACTTGCTTGAATCAAATCCAGCCAATTAACTCAAATGAGTAGGCGGAAAAGTAAAAATTACACACGCACTCTACTTGAATAAAATCCAGCCAATTAACTCAAGTGAGTAGGCGGAAAAATAAAAACAACACACGCACTCTACTTGAAAGTAACTACTCACGCACTCGACATAAATAAACACACACACACACACACTTGCATAATTTAACTTAGGAGCTGAAAAATATCTCATACACGCACACACTCGTGCTAAAATAATTGCAAAAATCAAAGTTATCGAAAAATTAAAATGACTGCATTTCTACCGCTGGAATGCAGTAGAAATGCATAAAAAGGCAAAATAAAAATTGTTTGAGCAAAAAGTTTTCAAATTAAAGTGAGAAAGGCAAGTGCCCGAAAAATTAAAACGTTTACATTTTTACCGTTAGATTTTGATAGAAATGCTTAAAAAGTGAAAATAAAAATTATTCGAGCGAAAATATTTTTTGTAAGTACTTAAAATGAAAGTTGATGAAAAATAAAAATGAGAATTTATACATTACTATAGCCTTGTAAAATGGTTTAAAAAGGGGGAGTAAGCTAAAAAGAAGCAATAGTTTTATAGTTAAAACAAAGTAAAAGCTAAGTTAAGAGGAATGAAAACTACCTTTTTAATGTTTTACAAGTTCATAAAAATGCATTTTGAAGCATGAAAATCCTAAGTCTAACCAAATTTAAAGAGTTTGAGAATGAAAATGGACATAATAACGGCTATAAATTTTGTTATAATTGAAAAGAAAACGAGAACATTTTCATTTTAAAACATGAAAGTGTATAAGATTGATGAAAAGGAGGCCTTTAGAGAAAATTCAGAGCATATAAGGATGAGAAAAATATCTATTTGATTAATAAAAGAAGTTGATTACAGGAGCTTAAACAAACTAAATTCAAAAAGGGGGGAAAGAGAATCCTTACATAGCACTAAAGCAGCTCTAACGGCAGCCCTTATACATCAAAATGGTTCGGATTTTTGGAACCCTGAACTCATACAACAGCTGCCTTTTTATAGGCAAAAATTTCGAAGTACACGCCCTCCGACACGGGCGTGTCGGGGGGCGTGTCAGCACTATTTTACAGCAGAATTCGGCGATCTGACGGATTTGACGGCGATTTGACTTTCCGACCGAAAACGCGGCGGTCACGCCCCAGGTCACGGGCGTGACGGTGGGCGTGTCGTTCGGCGCTTAAAGGCGATGTTGACTTCGGGATTCGCCGGCGGCAGTTTGTCGGGCGGACACGGGCGTGGCGCACATCGGACACGGGCGTGTCCCTCTTGGGTTCGACAAACGTTGAGCGCGAAACATTGACCTGGCTGGCACGGGGCATGTCGGGCTGCCACGGGCGTGTCAGACATCGGACACGGGCGTGTCCCTCTTGGGTCGACGAACGTCGAGTTGAACTCATCGAGCGGGATGGACACGGCTTGGTCACGCCCGTGTCGGAGTGACACGGGCGTGTCGAATCATGGAACACGGGCGTGTGAGGCTTCCTCTTCAAAATTGGCTTCTTTTCGGGATTTTGAGCTGTCACGCCCTGGTCACGGGCGTGACCAATATGTCACGGGCGTGACATGTCATTTTTGGCAGATTTTGACTTTTTTTCCTGACAAATAAAATAAAACAAGTTAGTATAATATTTACAAAAATAGGAGCATTTTATTGAATAAAAACAAGTAGAAATGACAAAAATTAAATAAAACGACTTAAGTAATGTACATAAAAGTAGGTATATTTACAATTCATCAAATACCCACATACTTAAGCTTTTGCTATTACAGAGCAAAAGTTTGAGATGAACTTATAAGGAATAAAAAAACTCTAAGTTTAGCTACCGCTTAATCAATTATAAGAGAGATCTAAATAAATAAACGGGGCGTAAGAGTTAAGTCCTAAATTTATGAAGATGATTTAAATAGCGCAAAAGTTTTGGCCAAAAGACTTCTTGATATAATCAAATAGAAAGCAATAATTGTAATGGTTAGATTAACAAGAATAGTTTGGAATTATATGAACTTTTAGCCTATAGGAGTTTTACTGGAAATAATGCAATTTACAAATTATGCTCTCAAAACGATTTTTGAATTAAATCTAGAATCGTGAAATTGACTAAGGGGGTTGATGTTGGTTTATGAAAAGGGTTTTGATTTTTGAGGCGAGGTAATTTTTTCTCGAACCTCCATATTTTTTTTTGGATTATTAGGAAAATAAAATCTTATTTTCCTAATATCAATTTTTTTTCAACTTCATAATAAATGTTAACCCAATGTATATGTGTAGGAGTAATGATTTTTATCCTCTTACTCCATAGCATATAATCTTTTTAATCTATTGGGTGCCTATGTTTACGGAACGAAATCTTATTCTCATTGACATATGATCTTTTAAGGATAACAATTTTATCATGCCAAGTCGGTCATGATAAGGACGGTGAGAAAAGAAAACTAGGTTTTTTATTAAAAAACAATTTTGAGAGCAACCTTAATAAATTGTAAGTTCCAATTTTCAGAAAGCTAAAAGTAAACATAATTGAATCCTATAATCGTTATTTTCTAACATAATACACGTGCTCCTATCAATGAAAAATTAGAAGTAGTGCCTAAAACGAGTTCGCTATTTTTAACAAAGCATAATGAATTCTTTAAAACTTAACCCCGAATATTTAAATTTTTCAATCAATATTTAACAAACGAATAACAAACAAAGAATTAATAAAATTCACATATAAATAAATTCAAAGCAAAATTTTTGGATAGCAAGAAAATTAAGGATGGTATATTTGATTTATTGTTTCAAAATTTTGTTTTTTGTTGGATATCATAATTTTTTTGGGGGTTTTTGTTTTATATTTTTGTGTTTTTTTTGTTTCAAAATATTTTTGGTTTTTTAGGTTTTGCGGAGAGTGCGAGAAAAAGAAACGGTATTCACAAGAATGAGAGAAAAGGAAGGTGGAGAGAGAAGATTATTTACAAAAATAGGTACACAGATTTTTACAAAATGAAACTAAAAATGTTTTTGGAATTTTGGTTTTATACTGTTTTTGGGGTTTTTGTTTTATATATTGGTTTTTTAGGTTTTTTTTGTTGTGTTTTATAATTTTTTTGGGATTTTTGGTTTCAAAAGACATAAAACAAAAACATTGTAAAGACAGAAAACAAAAACATTTTAAAGACAGAAAAGAAAAGAAAAAAAAAACTTAGGTTTTTGGGATTTTGTTTTCCTTTTCAATTTTTTTTGAAGTTTTTGTTATTTTTATAGTTTTTTTTTGTTTTGTTCATTATTTTTTATGTTTAAAGTGCAGAAAATAAAAAGACCGCGAAGAAAATAGAAAGACAGTGCAGAAAATAGAAATAGGAAAAAGAAAGCGAGAAAACACCCACATACTTAAGTCCAACATTGTCCCCAATGTTGTAACGTAAGTATGCGGAACAAAACAGGTAAGATAATATATACAAAGAAAAGAAAGAAATGGGGGGGGGGAGAAGCTTCCCTGAGAGGAGGTGGGGAAGGCGCAGTTTAGGAACCCTGCATTAGGAAGAAAGATAGCAAAGAAAAAGGTAAAGAGATAGCGAAAAAGATAAACATGGGGTGCCTCCCAGGAGCGCTTTGTTTATAGTCACGTAGCTTGACTATGTTGGCGGTTTATATATCTAGGAGGGTTATGGATTCGAAATTACCGTCCACAGGATCGCCTGCGATGTATAATTTTAAGCGATGACCGTTCACTTTAAACGAGCCTTTATCCGGGTGGGAGACGAGTACGGTCCCATAAGGCCAAATCTCTTCAACTTTGAAGGGGCCGGACCAACGTGATCTAAGTTTCCCGGGGAAAAGTCTAAGTCGTGAGTTATAAAGAAGGACAAGATCGCCCGGAGAAAAAGTTTTTGGGGGCTTGAGTTTTCGGTCGTGATAAAACTTAGAACGCTCCTTATAGAACTTATTGCTCTCGTAAGAGTTTGCACGCCATTCATCGAGCCCGTTTAGTTGCAGTTTTCTATTTTGGGCAGCTAAGTTAGCGTCGAGATTTAAAAGTTTTAAAGTCCAAAGTGCGCGATGTTCTAATTCTATGGGTAGATGACACGCTTTGCCGTACACTAATCGATACGGCGTACAACCAATTGCGGTTTTGTATGCGGTACGATAAGCCCACAACGCATCGTCGAGCTTGATGGACCAATCTTTCCTATTAAGTGAAACGGTTTTCTCTAATATGCGCTTTATCTCCCGATTTACTACCTCTACTTGGCCACTAGTTTGCGGGTGGTAGGGGGTGGCAAGTTTGTGCGTGACGCCATATCTAGCTAACGTCTTAGCCATCTGGGTGTTGCAGAAATGTGTCCCCCTATCACTTACAATAGCGCGCGGAGTGCCGAAGCGAGAAAATAGTTTTTTAAGAAATGTAACGACGACTCGTGCATCGTTGGTGGGGAGAGCTTGCACTTCCTCCCATCTCGATACGTAGTCGACCGCTACTAAAATATACATATTTTTGAAAGACGGAGGTAGGGGGCCGACGAAATCTATGCCCCATAAATCGAAGACTTCGCACTCTAAAAACATGTTTTGGGGCATCTCGTCGCGACGAGAAATGTTACCCGACCGCTGAAAGCTATCGCATGCGCGCACAAAATTGTGAGCGTCTTTGAATAGAGTGGGCCAAAAGAAGCCCGCCTCTAGCGCCTTCCGCGCGGTCCGGTTAGCTTGATAATGCCCACCAGCCGGACCCTCGTGGCAGTGCATAAGGATTTGCGTGCACTCCACACCCGCGACACATCTTTGGATCGCTTGGTCCGCGCAGATATGAAAAAGGAAAGGGTCCTCCCAAAAGAAATATTTCAAGTCGGAAAAGAATTTCTTCTTTTGCTTGCTTGAAAAGTCTTTTGGAAGTACCCTCGCAACTAAATAGTTTGCAAAATCTGCGAACCAAGGTGGGGAAGAAGAACTAGTAGTTATGGCTAGGAGGCGTTCCTCGGGGAATCTGTCATTTATGTCAGATTCGACGAGCGCTTCCGCAGCGGAATTTTCTAAGCGGGATAGGTGATCGGTGGCTAAATTTTCCGCGCCCCTCTTATCCCGGATCTCTAAATCGAACTCCTGCAAGAGGAGGATCCATCGAAGAAGGCGGGGTTTGGCGTCCGTTTTTGCTAACAAATATTTTAAGGCGGAATGGTCGGTAAATACGATAACTTTGGATAACATTATATACGAGCGAAACTTATCGAAAGCAAATACGACGGCTAAAAGTTCCTTTTCCGTTGTCGTATAATTTCCTTGTGCGGAAGTGAGGGTCTTGCTAGCGTAGTAAATAGGATGAAAATATTTGTTTATACGTTGGCCAAGAACGGCTCCTACGGCAATATCAGTAGCGTCGCACATAATCTCGAACGGAAGGGTCCAATCGAGCGCCACTAAAATAGGTGAATTGATAAGTTTTTGTTTTATGAAATTAAATGCAGAATCGCATTCGTTATCAAAGACAAAATTTGATTCCTTTTCCAAGAGGCGAGTAAGCGGCTTTGTTATTTTTGAAAAATCTTGAATAAAACGCCTATAAAAGCCCGCGTGCCCTAAGAAACTCCTAATAGATTTAACGTTGGAAGGCGGGGGAAGTTTTTCTATAATTTCAACTTTGGCCTTATCGACCTCCATCCCCTTAGACGAAATCATATGGCCGAGAACCAAACCTTCTCGAACCATAAAGTTACATTTTTCCCAATTTAAAACAAGATGCGTGTCCTCGCATCGCTGAAGGACACGGTCTAAATTACGAAGACAGGACGGGAAAGAGATTCCGAAAACAGAGAAGTCATCCATAAAGACTTCCATAATGTCTCCTACCAGCTCGCCAAAGATCGCCAGCATACATCTTTGGAATGTAGCAGGCGCGTTGCAAAGGCCAAATGGCATTCTTCGATATGCGAAGGTACCAAACGGGCAGGTAAAAGTTGTTTTCTCTTGGTCATCGGGGGAAATGGGGATTTGGAAAACCCCCGATAATCCATCGAGAAAACAAAAATACGGATGACCGGACAAACACTCTAAAATTTGGTCTAAAAATGGTAGTGGGAAATAATCCTTACGAGTGGCGTCATTCAGTTTTCTATAATCGATGCACACCCGCCAACCCGTAACAGTACGAGTTGGGACGAGTTCATTGTGCTCATTCTCCACTACGGTAAGACCGCCCTTTTTGGGCACCACATGAATGGGACTAACCCACGTACTATCCGATATGGGATAAATAATCCCCGCATCTAATAATTTAATAATTTCGGCCTTAACGACGTCTTTCATGTTTGGGTTAAGACGTCGCTGCGGCTGAATAGTTTTGCGGCAATTATCTAGAAGGAAAATCTTATGGGTGAAGAAAGACGGGTTAATCCCTTTGAGATCAGAAATTTGCCAAGCAATTGCGTGGCAATGTTTAAGCAAAACTCCCAATAAATCGGAAGTCTCCGATTCGCTCAAATGCGAAGAAATGATAACAGGGAGTGTATCATCGTTCCCCAAAAAGGCGTATTTGAGTGAATCGGGTAGGGGTTTGAGTTCAAGGTAGGGCGGTTCTTCTAACGAGGTTTTAATTTCTATGTCTTTCTTACCAATTGGTTTGAAAGGCAAGTCTATAGAGGTATCCTCATCGCAGTTAAAATTTTCGAGCGCAAAAAGATCGTCGTTTAAAAACGTAGACTCAAAAATAGGGGAAGAACAATCTCCGATATATGTGTCTAAATTATAACAAAAGTCATCGCTCGATGATGAGTCTCCTATGGAGGGATTAATAGAGAAAGTAACTTCGTCATCTCCTCTCAGAAGTAGGAGACGATCGTTACTGACATCAATTAATGCGCGGGAGGTGGCGAGAAAAGGGTGACCGAGTATAATTGGTACATCGGTGTCCTCCTCGATGTCCAAGATGACGAAGTCTACCGGAAAGATAAACTTATCAACTCGGACAAGTACGTCCTCCACTACCCCGACGGGAAACTTAACCGAGCGATCCGCTAGTTGGATTCGCATTTTAGTAGAGGCCGGAGTGCCCAAACCTAATTTTTGAAAGAGCGAGAACGACATCAAATTAATGCTCGCGCCTAAATCTGCAAGAGCGTATTTTACTAATATATTGCCAAAAAGGCACGGGATGGAAAACCGTCCCGGGTCATTTCTTTTTAGGGGCAATTTATTAGTAAGAGTCGCTGAGCAGTCAGCATTAAGAGAAATATGCGAAATATTTTCTAATTTTTGTTTATTGGAAAGAAGTTGTTTTAGGTATTTCGCATATTTAGGCATCTGAGAGAGTGCCTCGCAGAAGGGAACATTAATATGAATTTGTTTTAATAATAAAATAAATTTTTCAAATTGCGCGTCCTTACGCTCACTATTAAGTTTATGCGGATACGGCAATGGCGTTTTAATAATTTTTTCATTTAAAATTTTTAAAGGCGGCGCAATCAAAGAAGGGGGAAGAGGGGTCGGGGTGAAATATGTACCTAAGGATCGGTCCGTTTTGGATCGATCACCTCCTTTCCGCTACGGAGGGTTATAACGTTGATATTTTCCCACGGATTGGGCTCCGTGTTTCCCGGCAGTGCCCCGAGCGCGCGCTCGGACATCATTTGCGCTAGCTGTCCAACCTGGAGTTCTAAGTTTTTTAGCGATCCGGTGATGTTCCGGATATTTGACTCGTTGGATGCTATATATTTAGAAAAATTATCCTCCATCGGGGAGGGTTTTGGAAGAGGGGGAGGCGGCAGAAATCCAGGCGCGAAAGAATTGGGGGGGCGCTGCGCATTATTCGGATTGCTCCATGAGAAGTTGGGGTGGTTCCTCCAACCCGGATTATAGTTATTGCTATAAGGGTTGTTGTTGGGGTTGAAGGAAGGTCGCCCAGCATTTCCCACGTAGTCTACGAATTCATTTGCTACGCCGGCATTATGGGGAATCGCCCAAGGAGGAGTGGTGGAGGCAGCAGACATCTCCGCCACCTGCTTCATCAGCCTTTCAACTTGAAGGGCTAAGTGGGCAGTGGCATCCACTTCGAAGAGGCTGGCCGCCTGCTTGGGACGTCCCCGAGGGACGTTCCATTGGTAGGCGTTCATAGCCATCTCTTCAATAAGAGCTTGGGCAGCCTCGGGGGTCTTATTATTGAAGGTACCCCCGGCAGCCGCGTCAATCATTTGACGCGTCTGATAATTAAGCCCATTGTAGAAGATTTGGACCTGCAACCACGCAGGCAGCGCGTGGTGCGGACACTTGCGGAGGAATTCCTTAAAGCGCTCCCAAGTTTCAAAAAGAGACTCAGAATCATTCTGCACGAACGAAGAAATGTCCGCCCGCAACTTTGCAGTTTTGGCGGGCGGAAAATACTTCGTTAAGAACCGCTCCGCAAGCTCGTCCCAGGTGGTGATACATCCTCGTGGGAGGGAATTCAACCACGCCTTAGCTTTGGATCTGAGGGAGAATGGAAAAAGGCGCAAACGAATGGAGTCATCAGTGACTCCATTAATCTTAAAAGTATCGCAAATCTCCAAGAAACTAGACAAATGAACGTTCGGGTCCTCATCCGGCTGTCCATCGAACTGCACGGCGTTTTGGATCATTTGGATAACGCTCGATTTGATCTCAAAATTATTGTTTGCCACCGTCGGGCGGACATTACTGGACCCAGTATCGTCCAAATTTGGCCGGGCGTAATATGACATTGTACGCTCAAGGGCCGCGTTCGGATTGGGGTCGGCCATAGCAACGACAGAGGGTTCTCCGATGGATTCTTCGGGATCCAAAGAGGGATTTCGACGTTGAGACCGAATACGCGCAAGAGAGCGTTCGATCTCAGGATCGAAATCCAAATTTTCGAACTCTGAAGGCTGTCCACGGGTCATACACCCTAATAAAAAGTAGAAAATTAACTCTCTTTTTTTTCGGATTTTGAAGAAAAGTTTTTTAAGTTTTTTTTTTTGGTTTTTAGAAATAAAAGTAAAAGTAATAGAGTTCGGATTCGGAATAACAACTCAAAGAGAATTCCCCGGCAACGGCGCCAAAAACTTGATTGGCCCGCGAACAGACTCTTACTGTGGTTGGTTCGGTGAGTCGATCATCGGGGGCTTTCTAGGGTAGGCAAGTACACCTATCGTAAGTAGTACTCGATATTCGGGAGAATACCGAGGTCGTATTATTCCCGGGAACGGGTTGATTACCCCTACTCCTCCGAAAACACTATTATTTTACCGAAATAGAAGTTGAGGGTTTTAAGTAAAATAAGAACAAAAATAGATTTTAAGAAAATAGTCGATGAAGAGATAACTCCCGGTATCGAATTGCGTTAGGATTAAAAATAGATTTGAATAACTAGATATCTAAAGTTTCAATTTAATTAATGCGGAAACTTGGCCGTGGACGTTCAAAATAATGAGCTCACTTATCTCTAGGAATATCGCTCACGTAGACATTAAGGCTATTCGACCGGGCTCTCGTCCGACGAAGGATTCCCCTTAATGCCCGTAGTACGCTAAGAACCCCGCTATTGGGTGGGGAACCCAATCCGGTAGAGTTAGCGCGCCTCCTCTCTCGAGGGTTAGTGCGGAACTCTATCTACCCAGGGGTGATCTGTCCATATGCACGGCCTCTCGGCTAGCTAGCGTATGGATAACGGAAATAGAGCCCACACATCGATATGTGGGTCTACGCGTCGTTAACCCGGTGTAAACCTTAAGTTTTTAATTAAATTGAAAAATTAGACATTTGGTTATTTAAAACATTTTAGATCCCAAAGCTCTTCGATACCGAGGGCTAAAAGCAATTAGCCACTCATCGGAATGGGGATAGCTTATATGTTTGGTTATGCGAGCGTCCTAAACTATTCGCTGAAAGGTTATAAAGAAAATAAGAAGAAAAGCAAAATAACATAATTTTAGAAAAGTTATTACAAATAAACACACCCGCACTCATTCAAACATATAACAAAAGGAAGAAATAAAACTAAGTTACACATAAGAGAAAATTACATAATTGACATTTGCAGGTCCCACTCAAACGAGTGGGGGCGGGAAATAAAAGCTAAAAAGTGCATAATTGAAATTTGCAAGTCCCACTCAAACGAGTGGGGGCGGAAAATTAAAGCTGAAAATTACAAGTCCTACTCAAACGAGTAGGACTGAAATGAAAGCGAGTCCTACTCAAACGAGTAGGAGAAAATAAATGCGATTACATGGCTTTCTTAAATATTTACATCAAAATAAAGTCCGACCATTTAACTCCTAGCGAGTAGGCGGAAAATCAAATCCAGCCATTTAACTCAAGTGAGTAGGCGGAAAAATAAAGAATTAAAATTACAAGTCCTACTCAAACGAGTAGGACTGAAAATACAGACCGGCCATTTAACTCAAGTGAGTAGGCGGAAAAAATAAAAACTACAAACACTTGCTTGAATCAAATCCAGCCAATTAACTCAAATGAGTAGGCGGAAAAGTAAAAATTACACACGCACTCTACTTGAATAAAATCCAGCCAATTAACTCAAGTGAGTAGGCGGAAAAATAAAAACAACACACGCACTCTACTTGAAAGTAACTACTCACGCACTCGACATAAATAAACACACACACACACACACTTGTATAATTTAACTTAGGAGCTGAAAAATATCTCATACACGCACACACTCGTGCTAAAATAATTGCAAAAATCAAAGTTATCGAAAAATTAAAATGACTGCATTTCTACAGCTGGAATGCAGTAGAAATGCATAAAAAGGCAAAATAAAAATTGTTTGAGCAAAAAGTTTTCAAATTAAAGTGAGAAAAGCAAGTGCCCGAAAAATTAAAACGTTTACATTTTTACCGTTAGATTTTGATAGAAATGCTTAAAAAGTGAAAATAAAATTGTTCGAGCGACAATATTTTTTGTAAGTACTTAAAATGAAAGTTGATGAAAAATAAAAATGAGAATTTATACATTACTATAGCCTTGTAAAATGGTTTAAAACGGGGAAGTAAGCTAAAAAGAAGCAATAGTTTTATAGTTAAAACAAAGTAAAAGCTAAGTTAAGAGGAATGAAAACTACCTTTTTAATGTTTTACAATTTCATAAAAACGCATTTTGAAGCATGAAAATCCTAAGTCTAACCAAATTTAAAGAGTTTGAGAATGAAAAAGGACATAATAAAGGTTATAAATTTTGTTATAATTGAAAAGAAAACGAGAACATTTTCATTTTAAAACATGAAAGTGTATAAGATTGATGAAAAGGAGGCCTTTAGAGAAAATTCAGAGCATATAAGGATGAGAAAAATATCTATTTTATTAATAAAAGAAGTTGATTACAGGAGCTTAAACAAACTAAATTCAAAAAGGGGGGAAAGAGAATCCTTACATAGCACTAAAGCAGCTCTAACGGCAGCCCTTATACATCAAAATGGTTCGGATTTTTGGAACCCTGAACTCATACAGCAGCTGCCTTTTTTATAGGCAAAAATTTCGAAGTACACGCCCTCCGACACGGGCGTGTCGGGGGGCGTGTCAGCACTATTTTACAGCAGAATTCGGCGATCTGACGGATTTGACGGCGATTTGACTTTCCGGCCGAAAACGCGGCGGTCACGCCCCAGGTCACGGGCGTGACGATGGGCGTGTCGTTCGGCGCTTAAAGGCGATGTTGACTTCGGGATTCGCCGGCGGCAATTTGTCGGGCGGACACGGGCGTGGCGCACATCGGACACGGGTGTGTCCCTCTTTGGTTCGACGAACGTTGAGCGCGAAACATTGACCTGGCTGGCACGGGGCGTGTCGGGCTGCCACGGGCGTGTCGGACATCGGACACGGGCGTGTCCCTCTTGGGTCGACGAACGTCGAGTTGAATTCGTCGAGCGGGATGGACACGGCTTGGTCACGCCCCGTGTCGGAGTGACACGAGCGTGTCGAATCATGGAACACGGGCGTGTGAGGCTTTCCTCTTCAAAATTGGCTTCTTTTTGGGATTTTGAGCTGTCACGCCCTGGTCACGGGCGTGACATGTCATTTTTGGTAGATTTTGACTTTTTGTCCTGACAAATAAAATAAAACAAGTTAGTATAATATTTACAAAAATAGGAGCATTTTATTGAATAAAAACAAGTAGAAATGACAAAAATTAAATAAAACGACTTAAGTAATGTACATAAAAGTAGGTATATTTACAATTCATCACTTGCCCAGAGTTCTGGGAAGCAAGGAGGAGGTTGGAAGCAGGAGCAGCGGAGAGAGAACAACAGAGGCAGGAGGCCCCGGTGGGGCAGGTAGCATTCCAAGCTCCAGTGAGGAGGAGGAATGAAGATCACGTCGACCTGGGAGTTCGTGGACAGGTGATACATGGCCCAGGAGGTGGGCATGTAGGCTTGATCAACGGAGGGGCCGGACTCGGAGCTTCCCGCAAGGGGAGTCTCCACCAGATTTATCAGAAGAACGTCGTATCGGTGTCGTAGAACCCGCCGCCGTTGGAAGAGATCACGTTCTCGGAGGAGTGAATGCTGGGGAATGAGAACCCCTTCCACGACGCCTTAGTGATTCAAGCTGCCATCGAAGACTTCGCAGTCGACCGAATCCTCGCGGGCAACGGTAGCTCGGTGAATGTCATTTTCAAGAGAACCTTCGTCTGGCTTCAGCTAGAAGCGTCTCGGGTCCAGGCTACAGATGGACCCCTTTTTAGCTTCTCAGGAGAGAAGAAAGAGGTGGAAGGGGCGGTGGAACTTCTGGTTACACTCGGCAGGACTTCTATCAGATGTCGCTTCATCATCATTGACGTGCCGAGCAGATACAATGCCATCTTCGGGCGGCCCCTCATCAACTATTTCAAGGCCGTTCCATCATCATATCACGAGAGTTTGAAGTACTGCCAGGGGGATGTTCAGATCAGGATCAGGGGAGATCCCAAATGTAACAACCCCATCCGTTCATATGGTATATACTAGAAGGTCCGTGTTGGAACACCCTATTACTAATTTGGGTCAGGATCACTATGTCTCTAGGAATCTGTGTTTGACCTTCTGTATAGCTTAATAGGTCAATTAGAATTGAGTCTAAGGGTTAGAAGTCTAGGATTGGAAGCTGCCCTGAAGACCAAGTTTTTCTGTAGACCAAGTCTAATCGTCGAGCTCAGCACGACGATTCGTCGAACTCCGGTCGACGATCGTCTAGCTCAACTTCGACAGATCGTCGAGCTCCATTCGACGATCGCTGAGCTCAACCTCATAATATCGTCGAGCTCCACTCGACGATCGCTGAGCTCAACTTCGCAATATCATCGAACTCCATTCGACGATCGGTGAGCTCAGGTCGACGATTTTAACTCTGCATTGGATCCTTATCTCTGAGCTCAGTTCGACGATCTTTGAGCTCAGATCGACGATTATTTTGCTGCTTGAATTTTCCAGTTCGCTGAGCTCAGCTCGACGATAGCAAAGCTCAGTTCGACGTTTTCAGTTATCTTTCAGAATTGAAATTCAAATCAGATAGAAGTTATTCTGCATTTAATTCAGAAGATCTGCCAGCCGTTTTCATTTACTTCTGGAGCAAGTTTCAAGGGATTTTTCAAGGAATAATCCAGTGGACTTTCCTTCAGAAGAAATTATGCAATTAAGGCTGTAATCAATGCAGACCAACGGCTATCTTTGACAGAGTGATATTCTATTCTGGAACAGAGAATAAAAGACAGAATGTTTTTGAATGAAAAAGAAGAGAAGAAATACAGAGATTGACAAGAAGAGGATACACAACTCAGTATACAGAGACTTTTTCAAAATCTTCTGTCAAGGAGAATTCTGAAGAACACTCATCAAAGAGATCAAGCAATCTTCAAATCTCTTCAGCTCTCAAAGTGTTCAAGGCCAACATCATTTCAAGACTCCATACTCTCAACATTTTAGCTTGCTGAAATCATCTTTTGCTGGAGATCTATCTTTGAAGGCCTATCACCCTCAGCAAAGCTTATCTTCCTGAAGATCAAGGACTCAGGGGGAGCTTTGACATCAATCCACTTAGTCTTCTCAGTTGATTGAGAAAGAGAAGACTGCCATCACTCTCTCACCCCCACTCTGTAAAGGGTTTTTCAAACTCCCTTCAAAAGTTTGAATCTGGTTTTTGAGCACCTTGTCAAAAGCTCATTGGTGGCAAGACACCTGATCAAAAAATCTGATTTGGTTTTTGAGCACCTTATCAAAAGCTCATTGGTGCCCAGGACACCTGATCAACTCATCCTGCAGTGGATTCCTACCTAGGGTGGTAGAAGAGTGGATGTACCCAAGTTTGGGGAACCACTATATTTCCTTGCGTCATCTGGTTCTGCATGTTTTCTTTTTGTTTCTGGCCTAGATTTTCTTGTGCTTAGTTTCTGCATAGCTTAGTTTTGTGATTAGTTTGTATTTCTGCTTCCCTGCTCACACTCATTACAACAATTGTTGTAAAGCTTTGCAAAAGTTTGTCTTCGTGTTCAAAAAGCACCATATACTCTATTCACCCCCCTCTAGAGTATATCAGATCTAGTTTCCCCTTTCAATTGGTATCAAAGCGAGGTTGGTTAAACATACCATACCTGATTGGTTGTACAGGCTAACACCTGAACCCCAAGATCCCAAACTAGATCTTTTTGTTATTATTAGATTTTGTTTGCACAAATCATGGCCCAAAACAAAGATTATGCTAGCACCAGACCTCCAGTGTGCAATCTGTCAAAGTTTGCACTTTGGAAAGCAAGGATTAGACTCTACATGAATTCTATTGACGAAGATATATTTAATTCTGTTTTGACAGTGTGTCCAAGACCCCCAGAAAGCACAAGTACAAATGCTGTTCCACCTCCATCAGGAACAGATGCTGACATCAAAAAGTGGAAAGTAGCTGATGCCAAGGCTATGAACATTCTAGCCCAGACAATGTCAGATGACATTTTTCAAAAGGTAGCTGAATGCAATTCAGCCAAGGAAATTTGGGACAGGCTCTCAGAAATTGTCTCTGGCTCAGCTGATGAGAGAAAGGACAGAAGATCCCATCTCATCTCCCAATATGAGAACTTCAAGAAGGGAGAGACTGAGTCAGTGGGAGACATGTACAACAGACTGAGTCTAATTGTCAGTGAACTGAGGACATTAGACAAAGAGATCTCACTGACAGAACTTAATGACAAGATCCTAATGTGCTTTCCCAGCACTTGGGATTCAAGAATCTGGCCAATTAAAGATGCCAGAAGTCTGAATGAGATCACCACTGAAGCCTTGTTGGGTAAGCTCAAATCTTATGAGCTACTCATCAAGAACAGAGAGGAAGAACAGAAGGCTGCTTCACCAGCCACAAGAAAGGAGAAGACCATAGCATTCAAGGCAACTGAGGATCTGCCTGAAGAAAAAGGAACAGGCAATGATGAACTTCTCAGCTTGTTGGCCAAAAGATTCTATAAGATGGCCAGAAAGGACTTTAGAAGAAGATCATACAAGGAGCAGGATAAGCCAAGGTATGACAAGTCCATTGGCAATAACAAAGACATTATTTGCTTTGGTTGCAGGAAACCAGGGCATATAGTTCCTGACTGTCCAGAGAACAAGAACAAGGACAGAAGGGACAGAAAAGAGAGAAGAAAGGAGAAAGACTCCAAAAGGAGTGGCAATAGCAAACCTTCTTCCAGCAAAAATAAGCATACAAGGAAAGGATTTGTTGCTGAATCCTGGAGTGAGACTGAAGAGGAGTCAGAAGCCTCTTCCAGCTCTAGTGATGATGAGGATGATGCAGAGGAAAAGGAGTTCTGCATGATGGCAATCAATGCCTCACAACACAACTCAGAGGAAGAGGAGTCAGAGTCAGACTCAGAGACTCAACCTGAAGAAGATCAGGTAATCAGCTCTTTTGATTTTACTTCAGAAGATTTTAAATCTGAATTTAAAGCACTATGTTTAGACCTGCTAAAGTCTGAGAAAGAGATCATCTCTCTCAGAAATCAATTATCTGAACAAAATGTTTTAAAATCAGAAAACCTCAAACTCTCTCAGGAGTTGGAGAACTATAGGGAACAGATAGCTACACTGAAAAGTGAGCTCTCTGAGGCCAAGAAGCTTGAAGAATCTCTCAATGGGAGAAGCCTCAAGCTGATGGACATCACAAGCACAGTGAACTCAAGATTCAACAGTACACTGGGCTTGGGTGCCTCATCCAGCCAACCTATTGTTCTAACAACTCCCATCAAGTTCATTTCTGACAAGGGAAAGGGAGTTGTAGAGGTTGCCAGGAAAAATTCTGATCTGCCTCAGAAATTTAAGTCCCAGCAGAAATCGTCGAACGAAGATCGACGATCGCCGAATGAAGATCGACGATCGCCGAACGCAGCTCGACGATCTCAGGGAAAATCGTCGAACGCTGATCGACGATCTCAACCAAAGTCGTCGAACGAAGCTCGACGATCTCATATACCTGACCTCACCCATAGTCGACCGTCGAACGGAGCTCGACGATCTGACCCAAGATCGTCGAACTCAGCTCCAAGATCGTCGAACAGAGGTCAGAGCTCTGGAAAATTTTTCAAAGGCAAATCAAAATTGAATCCTGAGGGTTCTTCATCCCAAACCTTCAACCCTTATACTGAATGGATTTTACCTCCAAGGAGATATCATCCTGAAGGATATAAGAGTCAGCCAGGGATGTCTTTCATTTCTGAATTTAGAGGTTATCAACCTAGGCCCAAGGTAAACTGGGTCAAAAACAAGTAAATTGTTTCATGTGCAGGTGAAGACCTATCCAACATCTAACCAGCAATGGTATTTGGATAGTGGGTGCTCTAAGCACATGACAGGGAACAAGGACAACCTCAATTCCTTTAGAGCCAAGCCTGGACCCAAAGTTATCTTTGGTGATTCCAACTTTGGACAAACTAAAGGATATGGTGCAGTCCAGATTGGTTCTGTAACCTTCAAGAAGGTAGCATATGTGGAAGGACTGAAGCACAACCTAATCAGCATCAGTCAGCTATGTGATGAAGGCTACCAGGTGACCTTCAACAAAACCTTATGCAAAATCAAGTCAGAGGACAACACAACTGTGTTGACAGGTAAAAGGAAAGGTAACATCTACCTAGTAGATTTTCTTTCAACTGATATAGATATCTGTTTATTCAATTCAGTCTGTAGACCAAATGTTTTATGACATAAGAGATTAGGACACCTAAACCTTAGAACTATTGCTAGGCTCTCCAAGGACAACCTTGTTAGAGGACTACCTTCTGGCCCCTACAAGAAGGAAGGACTATGCAAGGCTTGTCAATTAGGCAAGCAAACTAAAAACAGTTTTAAGTCACTTAATAAGAGTGATTCACCTAGGATATTGTATCTGTTACACATGGATCTATTTGGACCCATCACAGTACAAAGCCTAGGAGGGAAATCCTACACTTTAGTAATTGTAGATGACTTCTCTAGATTCACTTGGGTGTTCTTTCTAAGGAAGAAGTCTGATAACTTTAAGTGTCTGACAGAGTTTCTCAAATGTATAAAGATTGAGTTCAATACTCACATTGCCCTGATCAGAAGTGATCATGGGACAGAGTTTGATTCTCTTCTTATGCAAGAGTTCTGTCAGAGTGAAGGGATCAGGCATACTTTCTCAGCTCCTAGAACTCCTCAAAAAAATGGGGTAGCTGAAAGGAAAAATAGAACCCTTATTGAATCTGCCACTACATTGTTGTCAGATGCTCATCTACCTCTATCCTTTTGGGCAGAGGCAGTGAACACCTCCAACTATGTGCTGAACAGGAGTCTGATACATAAACTGAAGGGAAAGACTCCCTATGAATTACTCAAAGGGAAGAAACCTAAAGTTGACTATTTCAGAATTTTTGGTTGCATTTGCTATATTCACAATAATGATAAGAAATATTTAGCAAAATTTCAAGCCAAAGCTGATGAAGGAGTGTTTCTGGGATACTCCATGATCAGCAAGGCCTATAGGGTCTATAATAAATCATCTTTGAAAATTGAGGAATCTGTTCATATTTCTTTTGATGAAACTAACATGTCTTTCAAGGAGAAGATTTCTTCTACCATAGAACCTTTGCAGGAACACTCTCTAGTTGAAGATATGAACAAGTTACAGGTTGCTCAAGAGGATGAAAGCAGTGAAGATGAAGGAATGCTCAACACATTGAAGCACAACCTGAAGAGCCAGTTGTTGTACCACAAGAGGAAACAACAACACAGGTTGGTGAACAATCAACACCCCCTGTTGATTTAGTAACATCAAGAGACCATCCAATTTCCCAGATAATTGGAGAAATCTCAGCTGGTGTGCAAACCAGAAATCAGGTCAACCAAAACCTGTTGCACACCTGCTTCCTTTCTCAAATTGAACCTCAGTCCATTCAAGATGCAGAGCAAGATCCACACTGGATCATTGCAATGCAAGAGGAGTTGCATCAATTTGAGAGGAACAAAGTATGGGAACTAGTGCCAAAGCCAAAGGATCATTCCATTGTTGGAACAAAATGGGTATTCAGAAACAAACTGGATGATCAAGGAGTAATAATAAGGAACAAGGCAAGGCTAGTTGCCCAAGGATATTCTCAAGAAGAAAGAATTGACTACGACCAGACCTTTGCACCTGTTGCAAGATTAGAAGCCATCAGGATATTTTTAGCTTATGCAGCTCACAAAGGCTTCAAAGTTTATCAGATGGATGTCAAGAGTGCCTTCTTAAATGGAGACATCAAAGAGGAAGTCTATGTCAGATAACCTCCAGGTTTTATCTCTCCAACTTATCCTGATTATGTTTTTAGACTGAACAAAGCATTATATGGTCTCAAGCAAGCTCCTAGAGCATGGTATGAGACCCTAGCATGCTTTCTCTTGGAAAATGGTTTTATCAGGGGTAGAGTAGACCAAACTCTTTTTATTAGAACCCATAAGTCCCATACCCTACTAGTACAAATTTATGTAGACGATATCATTTTTGGTTCTACTGACTCACAATTGTGCAGAAGGTTTTCTAACCTAATGCATTCTAAATTTGAATGAGTAGCATGGGTGAGCTATCCTTCTTCCTAGGATTGCAAGTCAAGCAACATGCTGAAGGCATCTTTATTTCTCAAACCAAATATGCTAATGAGCTGGTTAAGAAATTTGGCATGTTTGAGGCATCTTGTATGAAAACACCCATGCCTACCAATGCTGTATTGGATGCTGATGAACATGGGAAACCTGTTGATCAGACAACATATAGAGCAATGATTGGCTCTTTACTGTATCTTACAGCTAGTAGACCAGATATAATGTTTGCTACATGTATATGTGCTAGGTTCCAAGTAAGCCCTAGAGAGTCACACCTCACATTAGTAAAGAGGATTCTTAGGTATGTTAAAAGTTGTCCAAATCTAGGTCTCTGGTATCCAAAAGATTCAGCATTTGAGTTAACTGGATTCTTTGATGCTGATTATGCTGGATGCAGAATTGACAGGAAAAGCACCAGTGGAACTTGTCAGTTCCTTGGTGATAGACTTGTCTCTTGGTTTTGTAAGAAACAAACATCTGTGTCAACTTCAACTGCTGAAGCTGAATATATGGCTGCAGGCAGTTGTTGTTCACAAATACTGTGGATTCAAAACCAACTCCTAGACTATGGTTACAACTTAGAGAAGTCAAAAATCTTTTGTGACAATACAAGTGCTATTTCCATAGCTCAAAATCCAGTCCTCCATAGTAGGACAAAACACATAGAGATTAGGCATCATTTCTTAAGGGACAATGTTGAAAAGAACAAAATTGAACTGCAATATATCCCAACTGATTTACAAAGGGGAGATATTTTCACCAAGCCTTTGGATGAAAAGAAACACACTTTCTTCCTAAATCAGTTAGGAATGTTAGATGGAGGAAGTCTTAAATAATATCCAAGATTTTGAAAGCTAAAAATTGACCTAGACTAGGCAAAATTCTGATTTTTCTTAGTGTGTAGAATTTTCTGATCTCTAAACTGCGCTCGACGATTTCCCCAAAGATCGTCGAACAGAGTTCGACGATTTCCTGAATCGTCGAACTGAGTTCAGCGCCCCTCAGATAGTGTGTACTATCTCTTCCGGTCAACGATCGTCGAACGGCGCTCGACGATTTGGTTCCCTGAACGATCGTCGAACGGAGCTCGACGTCTTCCAAGACCGTCGAACGGAGATCGATGATGTTGGAGTCTCTTCAGATTCCTTTAGAAGCCTCGATCGTCGAACTGAGTTCAACGATCTTTCCATTTCTGCGTCGAACCCTAATATAAAACTCATTTTTCGCCGTCGTTCTCTCTTGCGCTTTCAATTTCTCTGCAAAAATTTTCATCCCTCCAAACAGTTCTACGCTTGTTCGGTTTGTTTGTTAAGTTTTTGCAGATACCATGGCCGTCTCAGTTGCTGTCCTCGCCGCAATGAAGTTTGATGTAGGATTTCACATTGATCTGGACTCCTTCAACACCACTGATCAAATCTTCCAGGACATCCTGGGTTTATTCAAGGATCAGCATTTGTCTGCCCTCATGACCACAAGAATCAAACTTGCCTCAGATGAAATAAAAGAATGGGTCTATACTGCTCACAATCTAGACAACAACACCATAGTTGGATCTATTGCTGGAACCCAGGTACCTCTGACCCCAACAGTTTTAACAGAGGTTTTTGGCTTGAGAAATGGTGAAGACACTGCTGAACTATCTGGAGAGGAATTTTCTGATATACTTGCCAGGATGGGTCATCCAGAGGGAAACCCTAGCAAGTTGTTTAAGAGGAACTTGTCAGTTGAATACAGGTTTCTAGCTGATGTTGTAGGCAAGGTGCTGTTGGCAAAGCATTCTGCACATGATACCATCTCCAGACATCAGCTCTGCCTCATGGGAGCTCTGGTAGATAGGAAAAGCTTAAACTGGGGAGAGGTCTTCTTTGACCTGATAAAGAAGAAAATCAATAAAAGCTTTGTAAATTTTGGAAGAATTCTTGGAGTTTTCCTTCAGGCAAGGTGCCCTGCTCTGCTGGTCTCCTCTGGAGTGCACATCAATGCCTCCAAGAGACTTACCTGTGCCCTATTTGGCAAGTGGGACAGGCAGATTAGCAAACCCAGCAGGCCCTCTTCAACTGCTCCTTCAGGCACCAGGACTCAAAGAGTCACTTCCCCACAGGTTTCTGCTGCTGCAGAAGACCTGGTTGTTGCTGGTGCTGCCTCTCCTCCTCCTCCAACTCAAACCCTACCTCTACCATCCACCATTCCAGCCTCATCCCCCATTACCATATCCAGCCCATCTCCAACCTCAATTCCATCTCCAGCAACCACTTCATCACCTCCAGTAGACCAATTCCACCCATTGTTCTCATATCCACCTCCAGATGTCACATCATCTCCATCCATACCATCGTTCACCCTTCTGGATGAATCCTACATGGATGATTCCCCCTCTTCTCCTCTAGATTTACCCTCCTCCTCAACATCTTTCCAAGATCTCCTCCACCACATCCTTGACCAACCCACCTTCACTCCATCCATATCCATCCCCTTGTCCTCCATCTCCACAATCCCCACACCTCAGCCATCCATCCCTCCACCATTCAGCCCTCCACTTCCAGCATCCTCAGCCATCCCAATACCCTCTACCTTTGCTCCTGCCATTGAGCATGTAGATCTGCCAGCCTTAGCTGACAAGTTGTATGAGCTACTTGCCCCCAGGCTCTCTCTTCTCATGGAGGCCTCCTTAGCTCCTCTACAACAGTCAGTGGCAGCCCTGTCTGCCAGGCTTTCCTCCCTCATTCCTCAGGCAGCACCTCCAGCAGTTTGCCTTGATACAGATGCATCTGCATCCAGGCAGGGGGAGATGCCTTATGAAGCCAGCCTTCATGCTGCTGTTGCTTCTGCTTCTGCTCCTGCTGCTGCTGCTGTGTTTGTATCTGCTGCTCCTGTTGCTGCTGCTCCAGTTCAGGCTCCTACTCCAGTCTTAGCAATAGACCTAAGGTCTTTGCTCTCTGCATTTGATACTGCATATTACAGCTACCTCCCAGAGCCAAATGTTGTCCAGCCCCCAGAAGATCTGTCCAAGGCTCTGGTGCCTCTCTCTGGCTGTGACCCCAACATTCTTTCCTCTTTTGTACTCTCAGTGATGACTGCTGCTGCTGCTGATGAAGAAAAGGCTGTATCTGCTTCTGAAACTGTCTTTGCTGCTGCTGAAGAAAATGTTCCAACTGCTGCTGAAATTCAAATTGTTTCTGATGAGCCCACATCCCAGGATTTTCTGATGACAGAGGCTGCTGTTTTTGAGCCTGCTGAAGATCTTGTTGTTGTTTCTGAAGCTGCTGCTGCCATCATTCCTGAAGTAACCAGTGTTGTTTCTGCTGTTGCTCCTGTATCTATTGTTACATCTGCTGCTGTATCTGTATCTGTTTCTGTTGCTCCCTCTGCTTCTGCCCCATCTGCTGCTGTTCAATTGAAAGAAGATTTGATGAAGAAGATAGATGCTATATATGATGCCCAGAGTTCTGACTCTGATGAGTTTAAGACAGATTCTGATGACTCTGCTGCCACTATTGTCAGGAAGAGGAAGGCTAGAAGCAAGGCTATGAGAAGGGTTCCACCTGCCAAAGTAAAAGATGATAATGATATTCCATATTATATTCTGCATAACTGCCCAATTACTGAACATTGGATGCAGTATTCCAAAAATCAGCTAAAAGCAATGAAGAAGAAAAGGAAGTATGAGAAGGGCTCCTCCCAGTTCAAGCACCCTCATCCTCCTCCACCACCTCCACCTGATGCAGGTGCAGGTGGCAGCTCTGCAAGTTTAGCCCCAGCTAGAAGTTAGGCTCCCTACCAACCCCATGCTAGAACCTATCAAAGGGAAAGCCAGCCTAGGGGTTCTTACTCTAGGAGAGGAGGATACAGGGGAAATCAAAGAGAGACTCAAGTTTATTCTAAAGGGCATTCCAGGCAGCATCCTTACTCCAGGGGAGGACATGCTTCATCTGATACTTCTTCTGGTCCATTCCCCTATAAGCTCAAAGAAACTGTGACTGCCAGGACTCCTCAAGATAATTCTTCCAACAGGTATGAGCCACCTGTACCATTTGAGGACCCTGAGAAGAATCCTGTTGCTTGGACTGCTAGGATGAAGGAGTTGGCTGCATTAGACCAGATAAAGAAAGTCAAAGAACAAGGCCTAGACACTTCCAATATTTCTACTATGTCAGAACAAAGACAGAAGGAATTAGAGAGATATGCTTCCAGCAAATTTTTTGATGCAGAAAGATATATGGAATTGCATCCTGCTGCTGTGGTTCCCAGGGCTACTAAGCAAATTTATTTGGGTGCAGCTGATGACACCAGATCCAAATAAGAAGCCCTGAATCCTAACAGAGAAATCAAGATGGTTAAAGGCAAAGAGAAGAAGTAATTCTGTAAGGTGACAATCTTTGGATTTTCTGAATTGCTATCTGGATGCCACATATATATATATATATATATATATATATATATATATATATATATATATATATATATATATATATATATATATATATATATATATATATATATATATATATATATATATATATATATATATATATCTCTGTGATGTTTCTGCTATGTCTGTATGTTGTTTTATGCTCTTCTGTTTGTATGATGTTATTTGAATTTCCAAAGTCTGTAAATAGTAATCCTAACCCAAATAGGGGGAGATTGTTGGAACACCCTATTACTAATTTGGGTCAGGATCACTATGTCTCTAGGAATCTGTGTTTGACCTTCTGTATAGCTTAATAGGTCAATTAGAATTGAGTCTAAGGGTTAGAAGTCTAGGATTGGAAGCTGCCCTGAAGACCAAGTTTTTCTGTAGACCAAGTCTAATCGTCGAGCTCAGCACGACGATTCGTCGAACTCCGGTCGACGATCGTCTAGCTCAACTTCGACAGATCGTTGAGCTCCATTCGACGATCGCTGAGCTCAACCTCATAATATCGTTGAGCTCCACTCGACGATCGCTGAGCTCAACTTCGCAATATCGTCGAACTCCATTCGACGATCGGTGAGCTCAGGTCGACGATTTTAACTCTGCATTGGATCCTTATCTCTGAGCTCAGTTCGACGATCTTTGAGCTCAGATCGACGATTATTTTGCTGCTTGAATTTTCCAGTTCGCTGAGCTCAGCTCGACGATAGCAAAGCTCAGTTCGACGTTTTCAGTTATCTTTCAGAATTCAAATTCAAATCAGATAGAAGTTATTCTGCATTTAATTCAGAAGATCTGCCAGCCGTTTTCATTTACTTCTGGAGCAAGTTTCAAGGGATTTTTCAAGGAATAATCCAGTGGACTTTCCTTCAGAAGAAATTATGCAATTAAGGCTATAATCAATGCAGACCAACGGCTATCTTTGACAGAGTGATATTCTATTCTGGCACAGAGAATAAAAGACAGAATGTTTTTGAATGAAAAAGAAGAGAAGAAATACAGAGATTGACAAGAAGAGGATACACAACTCAGTATACAGAGACTTTTTCAAAATCTTCTGTCAAGGAGAATTCTGAAGAACACTCATCAAAGAGATCAAGCAATCTTCAAATCTCTTCAGCTCTCAAAGTGTTCAAGGCCAACATCATTTCAAGACTCCAGACTCTCAACATTTCAGCTTGCTGAAATCATCTTTTGCTGGAGATCTATCTTTGAAGGCCTATCACCCTCAGCAAAGCTCATCTTCCTGAAGATCAAGGACTCAGGGGGAGCTTTGACATCAATCCACTTAGTCTTCTCAGTTGATTGAGAAAGAGAAGACTGCCATCACTCTCTCACCCCCACTCTGTAAAGGGTTTTTCAAACTCCCTTCAAAAGTTTGAATCTGGTTTTTGAGCACCTTGTCAAAAGCTCATTGGTGGCAAGACACCTGATCAAAAAATTTGATTTGGTTTTTGAGCACCTTATCAAAAGCTCATTGGTGCCCAGGACACCTGATCAACTCATCCTGCAGTGGATTCCTACCTAGGGTGGTAGAAGAGTGGATGTACCCAAGTTTGGGGAACCACTATATTTCCTTGTGTCATCTGGTTCTGCATGTTTTCTTTTTGTTTCTGGCCTAGATTTTCTTGTGCTTAGTTTCTGCATAGCTTAGTTTTGTGATTAGTTGTATTTCTGCTTCCCTGCTCACACTCATTACAACAATTGTTGTAAAGCTTTGCAAAAGTTTGTCTTTGTGTTCAAAAAGCACCATATACTCTATTCACCCCCCTCTAGAGTATATCAGATCTAGTTTCCCCTTTCAGTCCGGTCGGGGCCCCACAGCATATATCACAAAACAGGCGGTGAAGGTACGGGATGATACCAGAGTAGCGCAGCGCACCTTAACACATTGTATTCTAGAGGAAGCCTATACTCACACTTGAACTCCACCCGTGAATGTCCAACATATAAAACAACTCCACATTATATATATATAATATGAATGTCTTACAACAACACGAAGGTTGGCCTTATGGCATTATATGGCTTTCAAACAGTGGCTTATACATTGGTGCGCAGGCCGACCACATTAAAAGAAAACACAACATTCATCTAATTAGCCTTCAAGGGCTAGCAACAGCAGCAGCAGGTACATCAACCTTTATGCATCCCACTTGGCTCTCGAGCACCTGTACAAGGACAATCCACCCAAGGGTGGCAAACAGAGGCAACGATCAGCATTCAGCTGACCAAATTATAACGACCCTACCCCTTTTCTCGGGGCAACGGTAATCTTCCCTACAGGCATATCATATCACAAGCATGACAATATATCTCATGTATTGTGCTTTCACGCACACATGTCATCACAACCGTCAGCCACCCGGCCCAACGGTCCGTGCACTCAGGGCACATTCTTGGTGTACTGGCAAATCAGTTGCCCACCACCGTATCAGGTTCGCAACCCAACGACAACTCTCTTGAGCATTTACTCCATGGCGTGCAGCCGGAGTTTTCTAGTCTTAGTGAACCGGGATTGGCCCGTAGCCCCCCATTGTATCATGGCACGTAGGCATAAGACTCTTGCTTTGCGCTCCAACAGACCGCACCTTCTGGTCTCACGTCGGACGGACATAATGCGGGTCGGATCCTCCACCCCCCGTTGCTCAAATCGCCTTGCCATCACCGAGCACGGCATCCTCACGGCTAAATAAAGGCGCGTGTAGGTCTCACTGATCTTATTCTGGCATTCAAGCCTGGGTATGTCTATTACACCCATTCTCTCACAACATTAGCGGGCCTTTCCTGGGCACACTAGTACTTCCTGTTACTCGTTCACAGGTACGACACCGCCATATCACAAATGTCAGGGGTCTTTCCTGGGCACACCAGTACTTCCTGCTACTCTCTTCACAGGTACCACCTACGACATCAAGTATCACAAAGGGCATTTCCTGGTCACACCAGTACTTCATGTTACTCATTCACAGGTACGACGCAATAGCACAAGCATAACACGGATATTTTCCTGGACTACCACTCCAGTACTTCCTGCTACTACTCTTCACAGGCGTAACCCGTTGACTCCTTAAACTACACGTTTATCACGGAGTCTTCTCCGATTCGTATGCAACATCACCAATCCAGACCAACCTGTCCAGATGGGCTTCACACAGCATGCATATTCCGTACTCCATTTCCGGATCTATATGCCAACAAAGGGGATTCCATGAATCACCCAAAAGACTCCCAAAATCAGCCACCTTTTGGTGGGGGAATCACAAACATATGCCAAAAAGGAAGCCTTCACATGGCTAGGAAGAAAAGTCGTTACCCTTGAAGACCTCTTTGGTGCCTTGAAGTTCCTAGCTAACTTGAAAGAATCGTAACAGCATTTCCTCTGCAAAGATGGCCTCGGATCTTATCTTGACTCTCTCAAGCTCCACCAGCAAGCAGCCCTTCTTCTTCTTCCTCCTCCTTCCTCTCCATTTCTCTCTCTAAACTTTTAGAAAGATGAAGTCAATAAGAAAATGAGAATACGTTCTCTATTTTCGGCCTTATGGAAGTAGGAAAGAAGCTCAGCCTTTGGATTTCAGCTGAAGAAAATGAACGGCCACGAAAAATCGAGAAAATCGATTTTCGCGTCCGACACGCCCTGTGACCCGCCTTATCCCAAAACAGGTCACCGCTACGGGACACGCCCGTGTCAACCAAGTGACGCCCGTGACGAAGGTCTGCGCTCGATGATCTGTGTTTGACGATCAGGCAGCGATCGTCGAGCTCACCAGCGATCGTCAATCTCCCCAGCAATCGGCAAACAACACGTTCGATGATTTTTGTTCGACGATCAGCGCGTTCGACGATATCTGTTCGACGATTTGCTCTCAAACACGCCTGTGTCTGTGGCCGTGTTCAACAGGCTGAAAAAATCTCAAAATCACCCGAGACTCACACGGCCTGTGACACGCCCGTGTCCCAGTTCGTGTGCCCATACACGGCACTAGACACGCCCGAGCTCAATTCGTCGATCGTGCTGACATGCCCTGTGACACGCCCGTGTCACAGGCCGTGTCCGAAGCACTCGACAATCGTCGGCCAAATTGTGTCGACCACTCGTCGACTGTTCCACCCGAACACTCGTCGAACGCAGGACACACCCTGGGACACGCCCGTGTCCCAGGCCGTGTCACCCAAAATTTTGCCTGCTGAAAAATGGGCTGTTACAACCCTCCCCTCCTACAAGAAATTTCGTCCTCGAAATTCGTACACAGGAAGGCAACCAGCAACCAAAAAGTTATAACATTAAAATTCTCGTGTTACACCAACATATTTCACTCTCCACTCATTACAGAAACAGCTCGGGAAACTCCACTCGCATGGTTTGCTCTCGCTCCCATGAAAGTTCCTCACGGCCGCAGTTGTCCCACCGGACTTTAACCATTCTGACCGTCTTGTTCCGCAATTGTTTCTCGGCTCGATCCTCGATCTAAATGGGTCTAACTCTCGTTGTTAGCCCATACTCCACCGGCACACGATCATCCGCGATCACTTGAGCTGGATCTTTAACGGACTTCTGAAGCACCGAGATGTGAAACACATCATGTAATCCACCCAAGTCTGCCGAAAGAGCTAGTCGATATGCCGCTTCTCCAACTCGCTCGACCACTTCAAATGGACCCAAATATCTTGGACTCAACTTTTTCAAACGTCGAATCCTGGAGACACCTTTGAAGGGCTTGATCTTCAAGTAGACCCAATCGCCAACTACGAACTCCACGTTCCGGTGCTTGGCGTTGTAGTACTTCACTTAACGATCTTGGGCTATGAGTAGCCTCTCTCGAATAGTCCGTATGGATGAGTTTGCTTCATCTACTTCATTACGTTTATAAACTCGAGCTTCGCCCGCTTCTACCCAAGCCAAGGGAGTACGACACTTCCTTCCATATACCGCTTCATACGGTGCCATCCCAATGCTCACCTGGTAGCTGTTATTATAGGCAAACCCCACCATATAGAGATGATCTTCCCATCTCTTTCTGAAATCGAGGACGCACATCCGGAGCATGACCTCCATCGTTCTGTTGGTAAGTTCAGTTTGGCCATCCGTTTGGGGATGAAAGGCCGTACTGAATGTCAATTTCGTGCCAAACAGTCGGTGAACTAGCCTCCAGTCATTTGACATGAATCGCCCATCACGATCACTTACGATGCTCCGAGGAACACCGTGCAGCTGTACAATCTGGTCAACATATAATTTTGCCAAACTTTCGACTGAATCATCCCGCCTGTTCGGGAGAAAATGTGCCACTTTAGTTAGCCGGTCAACAATCACCCAAATGGAATCATTTCCTCGCTGAGATCTCGGCAACCCGTGCACAAAATCCATGGAAATATCATCAAACTTCCACTCTGGGATCGACAGTGACTTCAAATAACCACCCGGCTTTTGGCATTCCGCCTTCACCATCGCACATGTTTGGCATTTGGCCACATAGAGGGCAACATCTCTCTTTAGCCCTGGCCACCAGAATAGCTTTTTCATATCATTGAACATCTTCGTGCTCCCGGGGTGAATGGAATACTTTGTATAATGTGCTTCATACATCAGTTCTTCCCTCAATTTACCCACATTTGGGACGCACAAACGGCCTTCGTCCGCAAAAGACCGTCATTCCAGGAGAACTCCCCTTCTGGCCCAGCTTTCGCATAGCGTAGGAGATCGTCATCTAACCCCATTGCTCGTCGAATCCGGTCTGCAAGGTCACATTGCACCTCCATCCAGTTCAGACATGCATTGGCGGTAGAATTCTTGTGAACACAAAAAATCTCTAATGCTTCTAGCTCCCGGATGAGACGTTCATCATGCCTTTGCAACCAAGCTGCTCTTGCCGGTGTCCGCCGACTCAAGGCATCCGCGACTACATTGCCCTTTCCGGGCGTATAGTGAATCTCAAAGGTGTAGTCCCCAAGGAACTCCAACCACCTTCTTTGTCGCATGTTCAAGTCCTTCTGCTCCAACAGGTATTTAAGGCTCTTGTGATCTGTATAGATCTCCACCTTCACTCCATAAAGATAGTGTCGCCACAACTTTAGTGCAAAAATCACCGCCGCTAATTTCAAGTCATGGACGGGATAATTTCGCTCGTGCACCTTCAGCTGGCGTGAGCCATAAGCAATTACCTTTCCATTCTGCAGAAGAACGCAGCCTAAGCCACTTCCTGAGGCATCACTATAAATAACAAATCCATCGGTCCCACTTGGCGAAGACAACACCGGTGTCGTGGTCAACCGAACCTTCAGCTCTTCAAAAGCTCGTGCGCACTCTGGCGTCCAAACGAACTTCTGATCTTTTCTCGTCGGCATAGTTAGCGGCAAAGCGATCCGCGAGAAGTTTTCAACAAATCTTCGGTAGTAGCCTGCTAGTCCAAGGAAGCTCCTGACCTCGGCCACTGAAGATAACACCGGTCACTCTTGTATGGCCCTTATCTTCGTTGGATCCACAGCTATGCCTGCTCCACTCACCACATGGCCCAGAAAAGCCACTGACGATATCCAAAACTTGCACTTCGAGAACTTGGCATAGTGCTAATTTTGCCTCTATGTATTCAACACCAATCGCAAATGTTTCTCATGCTCGGCTTCCGATCTCGAGTACACCAGGATATCATCAATAAACACTATCACGAACAGATCCAGGTACTCGCGGAATATTCGGTGCATCAAGTCCATAAAGACCGAGGGCGCATTACACAGTCCAAATAGCATGACTATGAACTCATAGTGCCCGTAATGAGTTCCAAATGCGGTTTTAGGAATGTCACCTTCCCGAATTCTCAACTGGTAATAACCAGACTTCAGGTCCAACTTCGAATAGACTGTCGAGCCCACCAGCTGATCGAATAATTAATCAATCCGGGGTATCGGATATTTATTCTTCTCGGTTAGCTTATTCAATTCGCGGTAATCTATAAATAACCGCAAGCCACCGTCTTTCTTCATCACAACAAGCACAGGCACGCTCCAAGGTGACATGCTTGGGCGTATTTAACCTTGCTCCAGCAATTCTTGTAGTTGGACCTTCAACTCAGCCATCTCCTTTGGTGCGACGCGGTATGGAGAGTGGGCCACATGTTTCACACCTGGCACCAACTCGATCGTGAAGTCAATCTCTCACTGGGGTGGTAGCCCAGGGAGATCCTTGGGAAACACATCTGTAAAGTCTGACACAATAAGAACATCACCCACACTGGCCTTCGGCTCAACAGCCTGAATCAGTGCGAAGTAACACTCCGCACCCTTCCGAACAGCCATGACTACTTAGAGTGCTGACATCAACATCCCGCCCACTCCTCGCATACCCGCGAACTTTGTCTCCTGTTCGGTATTCTGGCCCAACGTGCTTTCTTTGGACTAGCAATCAATCAAGGCATACTGCTCCGCAAGACAATCCATACCAAATATCACGTCGAATTCCGATATCGGCAATACAGATGCAGTTAAACTAAAATCCCGACTTCCTATTTGGACCGCCACATCGCAAGATTGATCCGCAAGCATCCAACATCCATTCGGCAACACCACTCTAAATCGATCTGTCTTTGCACGACTAGGTATCCCAAGCCGCGCTATAAACTCGTGAGACAGAAAATAATGCGATGCACCTATATCAAACAGTGCTCGCGCCAGTGTGTCCTGAATCATCACAAAACCTGTGACAACCATGTCACATACACAAGCCGCATCCACAGAGGCATTAAGCAAAACATACAAACAATAAAATACGCAAAACTAAACTCGTACCTACGACGACGTCACTTTGCTTGATGGCCTCCTGCAGGCCAAGATTGTAGACCCGGGGCTGCGCCTGAGAGGCAGAGGAGTCCACCACCGCCTTTCCTTTTTCCGCATATGACGCTCCCGCCTTCTTTTCACTCTTTGGCGGCATCCGACAATCTCGAGCTATATGCCCCACCCGGCCATAGTTGAAGCATGTATGAGTATCCGGCTTGGAGGTAGCCCCCGACGTTGCTCCCGATGCAACTAATGATGGAGCTTGTCCACTTGTCTTGGACTTCTTGCCCATTTCTTCTTATAAAATGGTTTCCCAGGTCGGGGCACCTTCCACTCCGATTGCATCATAGCCAAATCCCTCTTCCCCTGCACCCTCTTCATATCTTTTTTCAGTGTGCTCGTAGTGGCGACCAACGCCTGGAAGCCTTGGTTCACCGAACTAGAAACCAGGAACCTCAGCTTGTCCCGCAGTCCTTCATAGAAACTATTTGTCTTCCTCTGCTCATCAGCAAAAATAGAACCCACATACCACCCCAAGCGTGTAAACTCATGCAGGTACGTGTCAACACTGCCATCACCTTGCATTAGCCTTTGTAATTCATTCTCCATGGAAATCCGTTGCGCCGCAGGAAGGTTCTTCGCTAGGAAGAGTCGGGAGAATTCTTCCATGGATACTTGTGTTAAGGGACGACCTGCCAAGTGAAGCAGCTCCATCTCGTCCCACCACAGTCTAGCCTCTCCTTCAAGAAGGAAAGTTGCTAAGGAGACCTTCTGATGTTCCTCTAATCCAATTACCATCATGATTCGCTTGACGCGTGATAGCCAATCCTCAGCCTGCGTAGGAGTTCTCGCTCCCTAAAACGTAGGCAGATGGAAACTCATAAACTGCGTCAACTGCTTCTCAGCCGCACGAGGAGCCACATCCAATACAGGTTCAGGCCTTGCCGCCACCTGTTCTGGCCTCACAGCTGGTTGTTCCTGCCTAAGTGGCTGGCCTTGGATCATGGCAAACAAAGTCTCAGCAACTAAACGCACATGCTCCGCAGACGGTGGAGGTGTAGGCACCGCAGCTGGTGCCGTATTTTCATCAGAATGCTGGGGCTCTGACTGCCCAGCTCCACTCTGTGTCACCTAAAGGTGGCAAGACACACACATTATTGGTCGTACACAAGCAAACAACACAAAATAGGAACACACAGGTTCCTCAAACACAAGAATTTGCATTCCTATCATGGACATTCAGGAGTTCAATCGTATAAACGTGGTTTGCACATACACGTGCTCGCCACCCCACAAAAGAAGTCGACCACGACTTCGAGAGGGAAACACCAAGACAGCTGATACCAAAAATATAACAACCTCATCCGTTCATATGGTATATACTAGAAGGTCCGGCCGGGGCCCCACAGCATATATCACAAAACAGGCGGTGAAGGTACGGGATGATACCAGAGTAGCGCAGCGCACCTTAACACATTGCATTGTAGCGGAAGCCTATACTCACACTTGAACTCCACATGTGAACGTCCAACATATAAAACAACTCCACATTGTATATATATAATAGGAATGTCTTACAACACGAAGGTTGGCCTTATGGCCTTACATGGCTTTCAAACAGTGGCCTATACATTGGCACGCAGGCCGGCCACATTAAAAGAAAACACAACATTCATCCAATTATCCTTCAAGGGCTAGCAGCATCAGCAGCAGCAGGGACATCAACCTTTATGCGTCCCGCTTGGCTCTCCAGCACCTGTACAGGGACAATCCACCAAAGGGTGGCAAACAGAGGCAACGGTCAGCATTCAGCTGACCAAATTATAATGACCCTACCCCTTTTCTCGGGGCAGCGGTAATCTTCCCTGCAGGCATATCATATCACAAGCATGTCAATATATCTCATATAATGTGCTTTCACGCACACATGCCATCACAACCGTCAGCCATCCGGCCCAACGGTCCGTGCACTCAGGGCACATTCTTGGTGTACTGGCAAATCAGTTGACCACCACCGTATCAGGGTCGCAACCCAACGGCAACTCTCTTGAGCATTTACTCCATGGCGTGCAGCCGGAGTTTTCTAGTCTTAGTGAACCGGGATTGGCTCGTAGCCCCCATTGTATCACGACACATAGGCCTAAGACTCTTGTTATGCGCTCCAACAGACCGCACCTTCTAGTCTCACGTCAGACGGATATAACGGAGATCGGATCCTCCACCCCCCACCCCCCCCCCCCCCCCCCGTTGCTCAAATCGCCTTTCCATCACCGAGCACGGCGTACTCGCGGCTAAATAAAGCCGCGGGTAGGTCTCACTGATCATGTTCTGGCATTCAATCCTGGGTATGTCTATTACACCCATTCTCTCACAATATTAGCGGGACTTTCCTGGGCACACCAGTACTTCCTGTTACTCGTTCACAGGTACGACACTGCCATATCACAAATGTCAGGGGTCTTTCCTGGTCACATCAGTACTTTCTGCTACTCTCTTCACAGGTACTCCCAACGACATCAAGTATCACAAAGGTCCTTTTCTGGTCACACCAGTACTTCTTGTTACTCATTCACAGGTACGACCCAATAGCACAAGCATAACACGGATATTTTCCTGAACTACCACTCCAGTACTTCCTGCTACTACTCTTCACAGGCGTAACCCGTTGACTCCTTAAACTACACGTTTATCACGGAGTCTTCTCCGATTCGTATGCAACATCACCAATCCAGACCAACCTGTCCAGATGGGCTTCACACAGCATGCATATTCCATACTCCATTTACGGATCTATATGCCAACAAAGGGGATTCTATGAATCACCCAAAAGACTCCCAAAATCAGCCACCTCCTTGTGGGGGAATCACAAACATATGCCAAAAAGGAAGCCTTCACATGGCTAGGAATAAAAGTCATTACCCTTGAAGACCGCTTTGGTGCCATGAAGTTCCTAGCTAACTTGAAAGAATCGCAACAGCGTTTCCTCCTCAAAGATGGCCTCGGATCTTAGCTTGACTCTCTCAAGCTCCACCAGCAAGCAGCCCTTCTTCTTCTTCCTCCTCCTTCCTCTCCCTTTCTCTCTCTAAACTTTTAGAAAGATGAAGGCAATAACAAAATGAGAATACGTTCTCTGTTTTCGGCCTTATGGAAGTAGGAAAGAAGCTCAGCCTTTGGATCTCAGCTGAAGGAAATGAACGGCCACGAAAAATCGAGAAAATCGATTTTCGCGTCCGACACGCCCTGTGATACGCCCGTGTCACACGCCGTGTCGCTAAGCGGTGCTCAACCCGCCTTATCCCAAAATAGGTCACTGCCACGGGACACGCCCGTGTCAGCCAAGTCACGCCCGTGACAAAGGTCTGTGCTCGACGATCTGCGTTCGACGAACAGGCAGCGATCGTCGAGCTCGCCAGCGATCGTCGATCTCCCCAGAGATCGGCAAACAATGCGTTCGATGATTTTCATTCAACGATCAGCGCGTTCGACGATATCCGTTCGACGATTTGCGCTCAGACACGCCCGTGTCTGTGGCATTGTTCAACATGCTGAAAAAATCTCAAAATCACCCGACACTCACACGGCCTATGACACGCCCGTGTCCCAGGCCATGCACTCATACAAGACACTAGACACGCCCCAGCTCAGTTTGTCGATCGTGCTGACACGCCCTGTGACACGCCCGTGTCATGGGCCGTTTTCGAAGCACTCGATGATCGTCGACCAAATTGTGTCGACCACTCGTCGACTGTTCCTCCCGAACACTCGTCGAACGCAGGACACACCCTGGGACACGCCCGTGTCCCAGGCCGTGTCACCCAAAATTTTGCCTGCTGAAAAATGGGTTGTTACACAAGGCCTCCATGGAGTGCTACCTGAATGTCGTCAGCACCATCAGCTGGATGGGTGACGCGGAGAAGTTGGAGGAGTTGTTGGATAAAGAGAAGGGGTTGTGTGCTGCTGAAGAGGTGGAGGAGGTAGAAGTGATCTCTCGAGGAGGAGAGCCTGGACTGCTGAAGGTTGGAGGATCCCTACCGCTGGAAGGGAAGATAGAGATGGCAGCATGCCTGCAAGACAACGTCGACGTCTTCGCTTGGAGCTCTGCCGAGATGTCAGGGGTCGACGCTGATGTTACCTGCCATCGCCTCAACCTGGATCCCGCGGTGGCTCCTGTTCGTCAGAAGTAGAGGAAGAGCGCTGTCATGCTGGTCGGACCGATCAGGGAGGAGGTGGAGAAGCTACTGGACGCGGGTTTTGTCTCGGAGATCCAGTATCCAGGCTAGGTCTCCAATATTTTAATGGTGAAGAAGCACGAAGGGGTCTGGTGTCTATGTATCGATTTCTCTATGTCGAATAAAGCTTAACTGAAGGATTGCTACCCCTTGCCTCAAATCGACGCGCTAGTTCGTTTCGCCGTCGAGTTTCTTGTGATGAGTTTTCTTGATGCTTTTCAGGGTATCACAAGATCCGGAAGCATACCACCGACTGCCGCAACGTCTCCTTCATAACCAACGATGGCTGCTATAGCTACAAAATGATGACCTTCGGGCTCAAGAATGCAGGCTCGACTTATCAAAGAATGATGGATCAAATCTTCAAGGAGCAGAAGGGGCGGAACTTGGAAGTCTATGTGGACGATCTTCTCGTCAAGAGTAAAAGCGTTGCGGAGCACATAACGGATCTGGTGGAGACCTTTGCTACCCTGAGAAAGTATAAGATGCGACTCAACCCGACCAAGTGCGTCTTCAGTACAAGAAGATGGAAATTCTTAGGTCACCTCCTCACTCCTAGGGGTGGAACCTAATTCAGATAAAGTGAAGGCCATTCTTGAGATGGCGTCCCTGAGGGATCCCAAGGAGGTTCAAAGGTTGACGAGAAGGCTGGCGGGCCTTAGTCGTTTTTTATCCAAGGCAAGGGGAGAAGTGCTCTCCATTTTTCAAAACTCTTCGGGGAAACCAGAAGTTCGAGTGTAACGCAGAGTGTGAGGAGGCCTTCAGAAAGCTCAAGCAACATCTAACCCAAGCTCCTCTCCTCCAAGGCCCACGGGGAAACGAAGATCTTTTTCTCTATTTGGGAGTCGGAGCGGACGCAGTTAGCTCCGTGTTGGTCCGAGAGTAAGGCAAGAAGCAACTCCCTGTCTACTATGTGAGTAGAGTGCTCCGGCAGGCGGAAACAAGATATCCGATTTTGGAGAAGTTTGTGTTTGCTTTGGTAGACTCAGCTCGGAGGCTTCGTCCTTATTTTCAGGCTCACTCCATCAGGGTCATCTACGATCATCCTCTACATAGTATCCTGGATGGAGTGGAGTATTTAGGAAGACTAGCAAAGTGTGTAGTGGAGCTTAGCGAGTTCAGTATTTCCTACTCCCCAAGGGTAGCGATCAAGTCGCGGGCGGTTGCGGATTTCCTGGCCGATTTCTCAGCCGAGGTGGAAGGGGAGGAAGGCTCTTTTAGCGCAGTTTCCTGGAAGATGTTCGTGGATGGGGCTTTGGGGAGGTATTCCGTGGGATCCGGGGTCGTGCTGGCAAGCCCCCATGGAACCAAGATCGAGCAAGCAGTCGAGATCCTCTTCCCCATTACGAATAACTAGGCGGAGTACGAAGCCATGGTGCTGGCTTGCGTCTCGCCAAGGAGTTAGCAATTCAAGTTATCAGAGCCTTCACCGAATCGATGGTGGTCGCATCCCAGATCAGAGGCAAGTTCGAGGTGAATGATCTGATCCTGCAGAGATACTTAATCAAAGTGAAAGGTCTAATCGGGGGGTTTCAATTTTTCTTCATCGAGCATGTACCCCGAGAAGAGAATTCGGAAGCTGACTACCTTGCCAATTACGGTCCCCGGGCTGGGGGGACCATCACCGAACTGTTCTGACTGTCCATCAAAGAATGGGAGATGATGGAGATCGAGCAGAGGGTATCCTAGAAGGATCTGTTTCTTTCCTTCTTAGCCACGGGTCAGGTTCCTGCCAGCGAAGGGGATCAGAGGAAGTTCTGCTACAAAGCCGCCTATTACTTACTTCAGGAAGGAGAGCTCTATCACAAAACTATCTCAGGCCCTCTGGCCCGGTGTCTATCAGAGGTTGAAGTCTCTCGTGTTCTGGAGGAGATTCATTCAGGAGAGTGTGGTAGTCATTCAGGGACTCGCACTCTGGAACAAAGAATTCTAAGACACGGATACTTCTGGCCCACCATTCGAAAGGATGCAGAAGCTTTCGACAAGAAATGTCTCTAATGTCAGCTCTTCGCGCCTCTTCAACTACGACCAGCTCAACATCTACGCTCGATCACTACTCCATGGCCCTTCGCTATCTAAGGGATGGACTTGATCGGCCCTTTTCCTCAAGCCAGTGGATAGAGGAAGTTCGTCCTTGTCATGATCGATTACTTCTCCAAATGGATCGAGGCAAAATCTCTGGCCAAGATCACTTTGCAAATTGTAAAGAATTTTATTTGGGGAAAGATTGCATGCAGGTTAGGGATTCCTCTCACCATCGTCACCGACAATGGGCCACAGTTTGCCAGCCTGTAGTTAGAGGACTTCTACAAGAAGCTGGGGACGGATCTTCGATTCGCCTCTGTGCATCATCCTCGCAGCAACATATTAGTGGAAGCCACCAACAAGTTGATCATTAACCTCCTAAAGAAGAAAGTCACCAACTTGAAAGGTAATTGGGCAGAACAGCTCCCCTCTGTCCATTGGGCTCTGAGAATAACTCCAAACTCGGCTACGGGGGAAACTCCCTTCAAGTTATCTGTTGGGTACATTGGAATATATGTACCTGATTTGAAGAAGCCTCACCATACTCAATGATATACATCAAGATGTATTTGATGTGCTTCGAGTTTATTTGTGCAGGTTAAGTAATTGCAGGGAAAGCATAAAAGTTTCTAAGTCCATGTGTCGACACCCAAAAGAAAAGTGTCGACACTTAAGAAGGCTTGTGTCGACACCTAGAGAAGCAGTGTCGACACTTGGAGTAATTGTGTCGACATCAGGAAGGCAGAGTCGACACCAGAAGAAAAGTGTCGACACATACAGGTTGTGTCGACACTCAGTGAATAATTGTCAACATTATCTGTGTCGACACTTAGAGGCAGTGTCGACACCCAGAGAAACTTTGTCGACAGCAAAAGTGTCGACACTAGGAGCCTGTGTCGACACTCAGCAAATCAAGTACATGTGTCGACATTGGGAGGCTGTGTCGACACTCAGCAAACTTCAACAAAGTTCAAGTACATGTGTCGACACAAGGAGATGCGTCGACAGTCAGCAAAGTTTCAACACATGAAGGAATGTGTCGACACAAAGGAGATGTGTCGACACTTAGCAAAGTCTCAACACAAGAAGATGTGTCGACATAAAGGAGTTGTGTCGATACACAACAGAAATCAACTAAGTATTGAAGAAGTATTTGTGTCGACACACTCAACCAGTGTCGACACATTCAACAGAAGGCTTGTGTCGACACACATGATCAGTGTCGACATATTCAGAAGAAGTAGTGTCGAGAAGCTGTTACAACAACACAAGGAGTTGTGTCGACACCAACAAGGCTAGTGTCGACACTTAGTCTACTTGTGTCGACACTTAGTCTATTTGTGTCGACACATAAAGACTATCTGTCTCGACAATTTCAGACAGTGACAGAGATTTCAAGAAGTGACTGGATGACTTGACAGCTGCCATTTCAACCGGTCAACTGCAACTGACAGAGTCATCAGAAAGTTGTTAGAAACCGGATCAGCCGGTCACCATGGATAAAGCTTATTTAAAGACCTTTCTCCTTCAATAGAATTAATAATTGGAGAATTAATTAATAAAGTGAAAGACAACACAACAAGAAGAAGACCTTCAAGAGAAGATCTAAGAAGTTGTAGAGAGAGAGCTCCTTCTAAGAAGACCAACTGTTGAACCAGGCTGATAAGGAAGATTCAGATTGAAATCAGAATCTCAAGACAGCAGTTGATTAAAGATCATCTGCATAGAGATATAACCCTATTGTGTTCTAATTCAAGAAGCTTTGAAGAAAGCCAAGGGAGGTTGATCTCAGCCAAGTTCTTCCAAGAACTCATCAAGAAACCACTCAACTCATCTCTCTCTTTTATAGTTGTGGTTATAAATTTTGTAAACATTATTTTCTGTAGGATCTTAAGGGATCTGAGCTGTAAGCCTATTTTATAAAGGCTGAGTGTAGGAGACAGTGTGCTCTGAGTGTAGGTCTTGTTGAAGACTGAGGTAGGGCCTAGTGCCTGAGTTGTAGGAGACTTTGTTCTCTGAGTGTAAGTCTTGGTGAAGACTGAGTGGTAGGGCTTTTGTGCCTGAGTTGTAGGAGTGGGATCACTCTGAGTTGTAGGAACCTGTTTGGGGTTCTGAGTTGTAAGATCTGAGGATCTGAGGAGAAGTGGAGAAGTTAGGCTGAATCTAGTACACTACTAGATAGGCGAAGGGGGAAAGTGGATGTACCCAGACCTTGGGGAACCACTATAAAAATCTGTGTGTACTCTGTGTTTGATTAATTCTGTGATTGCTGTGTTATCTGTGTTGAATTGCTGTAGAGAATTGCATAAATAGGTCTAATAATTCAGTGTTTCTACCTTTAAAGTTAAAAAGATTAAGTGCACCTATTCACCCCCCCCCCTCTAGGTGTTTAGGCACTAGTTCTTTCAAATGATATCAGAGGGAGGTTACTCAAAAAGGACATAATAGTCTGAGTAAAGATCCTGTAGGCAGAATCAGAATAATCAAGAATCAAGAAAATGGGTTCTACAGAGAATCACAAAGAGCTAGGATCCATGAAATTGCCAATCTGCAGAAAAGAAATTTTTGGCATATGGAAAGAGAGGGTTAGACTCTTTATGGAAGCATCTGACTCAAGAATATACATCACAGTCAAAGAAGGGTCATATGTGCCAATGAAAATATCTGTTCTGGATGCAAATCAGAGAACTCCCAAAGACTATTCAGAAATGACTAAAGATGAAATAATTCTGGCCACTATGGACAAGAGGGCCCAGAATATTATTGTAAGTGCAATTGATGATGCCATATTTCAGAACCTAATATATTGTAAAACCTCAAAAGAAATGTGGGACACTCTAATAGTTTACATGGAGGGATCTGAAGAGGTAAGACAAGACAGGAAGTCCTTGTTAAATCAAGAGTATGAAAGCTTCAGACAAGGAAAGTCTGATAGCATTACTGAATGCTACAAGAAATTCTATAGGATTGTTAATGAGTTGATGTCCTATGGAAGAGAATTCAGCAACTATGAGCTGAATGACAAGTTTTTAAGATCCCTGACTAAAGATTGAGATACCAAGATCTGTGCCATTAGGGAAATGGCCAAATTAACTGATATACCTCCTCCAACCTTGTTTGGAAAACTGCTATCTTATGAAATGCAGTTAATGGTTAGAAAGGAGGAAGAGAAGACTACAAGAGTGGAGCATAAGGAAAGAGCTGTGGCCTTCAAGACTGAAGCCACTAGGAAGTATAGAAGCAAGTCTCCATCTCCACCACAAATAGTTGCTGATACTGCTTCAGAAAATTCAGAGAACCAGAACTCAGACAGCAGTGAAAGTGATGAGGATTTTGCTGCCTTTACAAGGCAGTTTCAAAAGTTTCTGAAGAAGAAGCAGTGGAGGTCTAAGCCATCCACTTCACAGACAAAAGATGACTATTATCAGAACAGGAAGTCATCAAGGAATGACAAAAGAAAGTCCAAGCCAAGTAAAAATACATCCTCAAAGATAGTATGCTATTATTGCAATAGACAAGGACATGCAGTGGCTGACTGTCCTGAAAAGAGGAAGGAGTCAACTACAGATAAGAAGAAGAATCAGGTTAAGGGCAAAAAGGAAAAGTCTTTTATTGCTAAGAAAGACAAAAGTCTGACTGATCAATCATCATCAGAAACTGAATCAGAAGCTGAAGCCTATATTGGGTTATATGCTGAAGAGGAAGAAGATGAGTTCTTGCAGCTAATGAACTCAATTTATGAGCATGAGGACAATCAGTGCAATGGACTGATGGCCTTAACAGAAGGAGACAAGATCCAGGATCAGCCTGGACCAAGTCATGTACAATGTCTTTCAGATTATAGTACTGATTCAAAATCAGATACATCTGCATCAAGTGATGTAGGTGGGTCTGAATCTGAGGGAGATATTCATCAGTTGATGGATGAATATAGAGATGTATTGGAGGCACTTAAGAATAGCAAAAATCTGGCCAAAATACTAACTAAGGAAATTGCCAATCTTAAGTTGGCAGCTGCTGATTCAGATAAAGTGTTAGATCAAAAACTGAATTAGATTGCCAAGTTGAAAAACATTACTGTCATTCAATTGGGCACAATCACATTTAAGAATGATCAAATTAAAAATCTGGAGGCTAGACGTCAAAAGGAGAGAGTGATTGTTGCAAGTTTTTCTAAACCAAAATCAGTTTTACCTTTGATAGATGAGTTTATCCCTCAAAAGGGTAAGACTGGATTGGGGTTTACAAAACCTGCCAGGACAGTTAGGTCCAAATCTAAGGGCAAAGCCCCAGTACTCAACAAGAAGTCTGCTATAGATAAAACAGCCAGGGTTGTACCTAAACAAAGGTACAACAGGTTTGAGTGCTGGTGTTGTGGCAAGATAGGCCACTTTACCATAGACTGTTGGCACAATTCAAGTGTCAAGGAGAGTAGCAAACTACCTGCTAGAAGAGCTACAGGTAGTTTTGTTAAAAGTCAAACTAACCTGCACCAAGGACCCAAGAATTATTTGGGTTCTAAGGTTAAGTAATCTGTTTTGCAGGTGAGTCCAAGTGGTCATGCCCCTATATGGTACTTGGACAGTGAATGTTCCAGGCACATGACTGGAACTAGGGGATTGCTGAAGGACTATACACCAATCAAGGATGGTCCTAAAGTTACCTTTGGTGGTTCAGAAAAAGGAATCATCAAAGGCTTTGGTAACATTTCTAGCAACCTAATTACAATTACTCAAGTGGCTTATGTAAAGGGTTTGAAACATAACCTCATTAGCATAAGTCAGCTGAGTGATTTAGGATATGACATCTCATTTGTCAAGGATGGTTGTCATATCAGTAGGTCAAGTGATCAAAAGATCATTCTGACAGGATATAGGAAGAGAAATGTCTATTGTCTAGACATTATGTATGAGAACATTGTTTCTCCTATTTATCTTGTAGCTGATGAGAAAGTCTCACATTGTGTTAAATGGCACAAGAGGCTGGCTCATCTTAACTATAAGACAATTGGCCAACTCTTTAGCAAAGAGTTAGTGAGGAATGGTCCTCAGGTTAAGTGTATAAAGGTTGGGATATGCTCAGCTTGTCAAAAGGGCAAGCAGACCAAATCCACTTTTCATAGCCTTGAGAACAAAGATGCTGTGAGGTGTCTATACCTCTTGCATATGGATCTTTTTGGTCCTATGCCAGTTCACAGCCTAGGTAGGAAGGTCTATACATTTGTGGTAGTTGATGACTACTCAAGGTAGTCCTGGGTGTTCTTCCTAAGGCAAAAATATGAAACACCAAGTATCTTGTATAGTTTTGTTAAACAAATTCAGAATGAATTGAACAGTACAGTGGTCAAAATCAGAAGTGACCATGGTACTGAATTTCAATCTGAAAGTATGACAAAACTATGTGAAGAGTTTGGAATTTTTCAGAAATTTTCCTCACCAAGAACACCTCAGCAAAATGGTATTGCTGAAAGGAAAAAATAGAACCTTGATAGAGGCTGGTAGAACCCTATTGAGTGACACTTCTCTCCCAGAATATTTCTGGGCTGAGGCAGTTAATACTGCATGTCATGTAATCAATAGGGCTACTATCACCAAGAGCCACAAGAAGACCCCCTATGAGATTGTGAAGGGCAGAAAACCAAATCTATCCTATTTCAGGATCTTTGGTTGCAAGTGTTATATCCTTAACAATGGTAAGTCTTATCTAACTAAGTTTGCTGCCAAATCACAAGAGGGGATCTTTGTTGAGTACAGCAACAACAGTAAGGAATATAGGGTCTACAACTTGATTACTAAAGTTGTAGAAGAGTCAGTACATGTAGTTTTTGATGAAGTAAGGCTCATTAACAATGAATTGCCTAGAAGTGTTTGCAGCTCCACAGGTATAACTGAGAGAATGGAGAAGCTTACCTTAACAGAAGGTTCTTCTGCAAGTCAGCAAGTGGAAGATGGTGGCTGCTGTCCAGGGGGAGTACAAGATACTCCTGTTGCTGAAGAAGACCAAGAGGTGCAGTTGAATGAAGAAGCTGAAGGTGTACAACCAGAAGACAGGCTGCCTCCAGCAAATAGGCATTTAAAAGATCATCCAGCCAATCAAATTATTGGAGATCTCAGACAAGGGGTACAAACAAGGAGCAGGAATCTAAGTTCAGTTCTCTACTCCAGCTTTCTATCCCAAGTAGAGCCAAAGAAATTTGAAGAAGCAATCCTAGACCCTCATTGGATTGAGGCCATGCAAGAGGAGTTGAAGCAGTTCAAAAGATGCAAGCTCTGGGAGCTAGTTCCTAAACCAAAGGACCACAACATTATTGGAACTAAGTGGATCTTTAGGAACAAGTTGGATGAGAATGGAATTATTATAAAGAATAAAGCTAGACTAGTTGCAAAAGGATATAGGCAGGAAGAAGGTATTGATTTTGATCAAACCTTTGCTCCAGTAGCAAGACTGGAAGCAATAAGGATGTTCCTTGCCTATGCAACATATCAAGGATTTAAGGTATATCAAATGGAATGTTAAGTCAGCTTTTCTGAATGGAAACCTGAAGGAAGAAGTCTATGTAGAGCAGCCATCAGGTTTTGTAGATTCTCTTAAACCTGATTATGTATATAGACTTAGGAAGGCTTTGTATGGGTTAAAACAAGCCCCTAGGGCTTGGTATGAAACCCTGTCTAGTTTCCTCATTGAGAACAAATTCTCAAGGGGGAAAATAGACAAGACTCTATTCCTTAGGGAATCCAGAGGTAAGATTATCTTAGTCCAAATATATGTAGATGACATCATATTTGGGTCTACAGAAAGTAGTCTTTGCAGAAAGTTTGCAAAACTCATGCAAGGACAATTTGAAATGAGCAGTATGGGGGAACTTAAGTTCTTCTTGGGTCTCCAAGTTAGACAGACTGAAGATGGATTATCCATATGCCAGTCTATGTTCACCCAAGAATTGATAAGGAAGTATGGTATGGAATCATCCATTACCATGAAAACTCCTATGGGGTCAACAATGTCTCTAAGCAAAGATGATGCAGGGAAACCTGTAGATGAAACATTGTATAGAGGGATAGTTGGCTCCCTACTATATTTGACTGCTAGTAGACCAGATATTATGTATGCTACATGTGTCTGTGCTAGGTACCAAGATTGCTCTAAAGAATCTCATTTGACAGCAGTCAAAAGAATTTTTGAGATATCTTAAGGGCACACCTTATCTAGGCCTTTGGTACCCTAGGAATGGAGATTTTGGACTGACAGGTTATTCAGATGCAGATTTTGCAGGCTGCAAGGAAGATAGAAAGAGTACCACAGGAACCTGTCAATTTCTAGGTGGAAGGCTGGTGTCTTGGAGTAGCAAGAAGCAGACCAGTGTGGCTATCTCCACAGCTGAGTCAGAGTATGTTGCTGCAGGAAGTTGCTGTGCTCAACTTCTATGGATTCAACATCAGCTAGAAGATTATGGTATTCAAGTAAGTAGGACACCTTTATTTCGTGATTCTACTAGTGTCATTTATATTGCAAATAATCCTGTCTCCCATGGTAGGACTAAGCACATAGAAATAAAATACCATTTTCTAAGAGAACATGTAGAAAAAGGAGACATTTCCTTAGAGTATATAAATACAGATAATCAGGTAGCTGATATGTATACTAAGCCCTTAGATGAAACCAAATTCAATAAGTTTAAAATTGAATTAGGGATGATAAACTTAGAATAGTTTACAAAAATTGGCTAAGTAAAATGATGTCGACACACAGAGTTGTCTGTGTCGGAAATGGTGTCGACACATCCAGTAAGTTGGTGTCGACACTTTAGAGAATTAGTGTCGACACATGCAGTGTAGGTGTCGACACATCCACGGTGGTGTCGACACTTAAGATTTACACAGAATTAGTCTAGTAGAGTCTCGATAAAGTGTCGAGCTGAGATATATAAGTGTCGACACATATATTTTGTTGACTATATTTGTGTCGACACATAGTTGTCGAGACATTAGCAGTAAGTGTCGACACTTTTCAACAGTGTCGACACAATTCAAGTATGTTAACGCGCCTTTTCACCTTCAATTTTAGAAAGGTATAAATAGGTTTTCCCTATTGTTTGTCGACACGCTCACCTTAGTTTCGAGACCAAACTTGTGTGTCGACATCTCTCTTCTCTAAATCCAAAATTTCTTCAAACCCTAATGGCGCCAAAGCTAGAAGAGAACATTAACGAAGGATATGAGCTCATGTGTCACGCCTTTGATGACGCAGAACCAGAAATCCAAGGTGTGGTAACCCTAATTGCTGAGTCTGGACTAGAGTATCTTGTATCAGAACCCATCAAGATCTGGAAGAAGGAGGTCCTTGAATTCTTGAGTGCAGTCTCACTTGATGATACTGGACTCAAGATTAAGTCCAGAGTCTATGGGACAAAATTCAAGGTCACACAGAAAAGTCTAAGAAAGGTACTTCAACTACCAAGAACAAAAGAGGAAGAAGATGTATCTGCTTCTAAGACTAGAGAGGCATTGAAATGGTGTGGATTAGACTCAAATCTGAAAATTGGATCAGTTTTCAACAGAAAAGGGATGAACATACAAGGAAAGTTTCTGTCTGAAATAGTAGGAAAAGTAATACAGAGCAAACCTGGTGGGCATGATAGAATATCTGCTCACATGTTCAGTCTAATGACAAGGATAATTTTCAACCTTAATACTGATTGGTCTGCAGTCATGTTTGATAAGATAAAAGAGAGCCTGAAGAAACCCAATCTGGGTAGAATTCTGAGTCTATACCTAGCTGGAAGTATACCTGAAGTGATGAACCAAGCTGCAGGTTCAAAGATAAACCACATGAGGAGAATGGATGTGAGAATTTTCTCAAGGTGGGATAGAGTATTGACAAAAGAGATGCCAACTCCAGAAAAGGAAACACCTCAGAAGAAGAAGAAGAAGACAGCCATTGTGGCTCAAGAATCATCAAGTAGCTCAGAGGAGCAAGTGGTGTTTAGTTCTGATGATGAAGAGGGAAGAAATGCTAGACAGTCACCAGCAAGACAAGAAGATGCTCAGAGGCAGGGGGAGCTACCATCAGTAAGCCCAATTCACCTGGATCCACTCCAGGGGGAGCCTTTACATGTGGAAGAGCCAACTCAATTAGAGAGTGAAAGGGCTACCCAAACAATACTAGAGGTAATCACTGAAGTTAATCAATTAGATTTCACTATTGAAGATGAAGTTTTGACTGACTCATTACCTGATGTTAATCAGCAAACACAGTTACATAGTGAACCACAAGATGTTGTCATGGAGGACACATCAATTGCTGATAAAGAAGTATCAGATGCTCCTGAGCACAGAGATTCACCAATCCAACCTCAACATGAGTTTACTCTAGAGGAGATATTCCCTGATCTAATATAGACTGACTTAAGGGGAGAGAAAGCAGCTGTTGAGGGGGAGCAAGTAGACTTTGAGGGGGAGCATGTAGAGGAGACTGCTAGACAAGAGACTGTGGAGCCAAAGGATGCTGAGCAAATACAAAGGACTGAGAAGGATTTACCTCCTAGTTCTAAGGATAGAGTAGATATTGCTAGCACTTCAGCTTCAGAGGATGAAGAGGCTACTATAGCCAAGAAGAGGAAGTTCCAGGTCTTCAAGAGAAGAAGCCAGAACTACAAGAAATCACTACAGACCATTGCTCCACAGCATGCCCCATCTACTGATTATAGTTCACTGATGGTGGATTTGCAGATTAAGCTAGATGAGCAACGAAAAGCTTTAGAAAAGTATATGGATGAAGGGCATAAATCCCTGCAATTTGATCTATCACAGGACATCAAATCTATAAGATTTGAAGTGAATCAAAATAAAAAGGAAATGACTGACTGCTTCCATAAAGGAGGAAATGCAGTAGTCTATCTGGCTACTCATCAAGAGAACATTAAGAAACAGGTTGATGATATTGTAGTGAAACAAGGCTATGTCCTGGAAAATCAGATAAGGATGAATGATAATCTCACTACTTCACATAATGTCATTGTAACTGAAATGAAAAATATAACTACTACATAGCCTGCAGTAAGTGCAACTGCCAAAGAAGAGTTTGATAAGAAGTTACAGGAGAGTCTCACTGCTGTGAAAACTGCCATTGAAGATTCTCAGAAAGCTATTTCTGCCCAGCTTCAGAAGTTCAAACCTTTTTATAAGGATGGAGTAAACTATTTGAATGCTCAAATAAGATTCCAGAAAGATGATCTTAGAGATCATATAGAAAGAGAAGTCATAAAGGGGGAGAGGGTTTTAGTCAAGGCAGGCTCTGATCATGCCAAATGGATTTCAAACTCCATCAGAGCTACCCATGGATATCCACCTTTATGTGATGATGACAATGTGGTAGAGTCTGGAATAAATCCTGCATACTTTGGAGGAGAGCAAGCTGAAGTGGCTCAAGTGATATATCCTCCTGCAGATTTTGATATGATACATCAGGAGGTACAGTCTATGTATAGTCCTCCTGAGGGTAATCAGAATATTATCTTTGAGAAAGTAGTACAGCCTGTGCCAGAGGCAGTACTCAAAGGGCAAGAAGCATTATTAAAAGAACAAGAGACTCAATTATCTACGAAAAGGTTCAGAGAGCAGGCTGAATTAAGGCTAGATTTTGAACAATGGAGCCCCACATCCAGGAATATCATTTTGACTGCTTGGAAGGCTGCTAAGGACAATATCCTGGATAGAGGCAAATGGTATTCTGACCTGGAGTGGAGAAAACATGAGAATAGGCAAGAGGCCATTGTACAATATAGAAGGAAGGCTAAACTGGGAAAGCTACCTCATAATACACAGGAGCCTAGCAAGTATTTCCCTAAGCCTTATCACTATTTTGAAAGGCAGAAGATAAAGGATGAAGAGCTGAAAAAGAAAGATCTCAAAGGGAAGAAGCCTGTTGATGACAATGAAGCTCCAGTTCAAGCAAAGATTCAATCTGGAAAGGGGATTGTTATCAAGGAGCCTGAGCAGCCATAGGATAGAAGTTTTCTTAAGTTTACAATTTGTAATCATTTGCTTTTAACTCTATGTAAACTTTTGATTAATTAAAATGTATGGAGTTGTAAGAACAATGTTATATGTTCAATCTATTACATTATTATTCTGAGATAATTGATTATACATGTTTTGGTTATACATGATTAATATTTTCCCTGTCAAATAATATTGTTTTACATCATACTGAGAATTTATTATGTATGGTGTATATCATTGACTAAGGGTTATGACTTCTCCAAATAGGGGGAGATTGTTGGGTACATTGGAATATATGTACCTGATTTGAAGAAGCCTCACCCTACTCAATGATATACATCAAGATGTATTTGATGTGCTTTGAGTTTATTTGTGCAGGTTAAGTAATTGCAGGGAAAGCATAAAAGTTTCTAAGTCCATGTGTCGACACCCAGAAGAAAAGTGTCGACACTTAAGAAGGCTTGTGTCGACACCTAGAAAAGCAGTGTCGACACTTGGAGTAATTGTGTCGACACCAGGAAGGCAGAGTCGACACCAGAAGAAAAGTGTCGACACATACAGGTTGTGTCGACACTCAGTGAATAATTGTCAATATTATCTGTGTCGACACTTAGAGGCATTGTCGACACCCAGAGAAACTTTGTCGACAGCAAAAGTGTCGACACTAGGAGGCTGTGTCGACACTCAGCAAATCAAGTACATGTGTCGACACTAGGAGGCTGTGTCGACACTCAGCAAATCAAGTACATGTGTCGACACTAGGAGGTTGTGTCGACACTCAGCAAACTTCAACAAAGTTCAAGTACATGTGTCGACACAAGGAGATGTGTCGACACTCAGCAAAGTTTCAACACATGAAGTAATGTGTCGACACTTAGCAAAGTCTCAACACAAGAAGATGTGTCGACACAAAGGAGTTGTGTCGACACACAGCAGAAATCAACTAAGTATTGAAGAAGTATTTGTGTCGACACACTCAACCAGTGTCGACACATTCAACAGAAGGCTTGTGTCGACACACATGATCAGTGTCGACACATTCAGAAGAAGCAGTGTCGAGAAGCTGTTACAACAACACAAGGAGTTGTGTCGACACCAACAAGGCTAGTGTCGACACTTAGTCTACTTTTGTCGACACTTAGTCTATTTGTATCGACACATAAAGACTATCTGTCTCGACACTTTCAGACAATGACAGAGATTTCAAGAAGTGACTGGATGACTTGACAGCTGCCATTTCAACCGGTCAACTACAACTGACAGAGCCATCAGAAAGTTGTTAGAAACTGGATCAGCCGGTCACCATGGAGAAAGCTTATTTAAAGACCTTTCTCCTTCAACAGAATTAATAATTGGAGAATCAATTAATAAAGTGAAAGACAACACAATAACAAGAAGACCTTCAAGAGAAGATCTAAGAAGTTGGAGAGAGAGAGCTCCTTCTAAGAAGACCAGCTGTTGAACCAGGCTGATAAGGAAGATTCAGATTGAAATCAGAATCTCAAGACAGCAGTTGATTGAAGATCATCTGCATAGAGATACAACCCTACTGTGTTCTAATTCAAGAAGCTTTGAAAAAAGCCAAGGGAGGTTGATCTCAGCCAAGTTCTTCCAAGAACTCATCAAGAAACCACTCAACTCATCTCTCTCTTTCAGAGTTGTGGTTATAAATTTTGTAAACATTATTTTCTGTAGGATCCTAAGGGATCTGAGCTGTAAGCCTATTTTATAAAGGCTGAGTGTATGAGACAGTGTGCTCTGAGTGTAGGTCTTGTTGAAGACTGAGGTAGGGCCTAGTGCCTGAGTTGTAGGAGACTTTGTTCTCTAAGTGTAAGTCTTGGTGAAGACTGAGTGGTAGGGCTTTTGTGCCTGAGTTGTAGGAGTGGGATCATTCTGAGTTGTAGGAACCTGTTTGGGGTTCTGAGTTGTAAGATCTGAGAATCTGAGGAGAAGTGAAGTTAGGCCAAATCTAGTACACTACTAGATAGGCGAAGAGGGAAAGTGGATGTACCCATACCTTGGGGAACCACTATAAAAATCTGTGTGTACTCTGTGTGTGATTAATTCTGTGATTGTTGTGTTATCTATGTTGAATTGCTGTAGAGAATTGCAAAAACAGGTCTAATAATTAAGTGTTTCTGCCTTTAAAGTTAAAAAGGTTAAGTGCACCTATTCACCCCCCCCCCCTCTAGGTGTTTAGGCACTAGTTCTTTCATTATCCCACGGGTCTGAGGCACTCATCCTAGTGAAGTTTGAGGTTCAGAGCCCGAGAGTCATAGCAGCTGGGGACGGCAGCGAGAAATGGCGCTTGGAGAATGAATATGCTCAAAGGCTCTCGCTGGATTTTGTGGAAGAGCTTAGTAACTTGGCCTCCATCCGCCAAGAGGAGATCAAGCGGCGCATGGCGAAGCACTTCGACAAGAATGTCCGCCTAAAACATTTCCTCGCAGGGGATCTGGTCATGAAAAAGGTGGATGCCGCAGGAAGAGGAGCAACAGTTGGCAAGCTGCATTCAAATTGGGAAGGTCCCTTCATCATCCAAGAAGTCTTGGCCACTGGAGGCTATTATCTACAGGATCAGTTCGGAGAGCAACTGAGAGGTACTTAGATTGGAGATGACCTGAAAAGATTCTATTCCTAGCGGTTAATGTTGTATTTTACTTGTACATGTTTTCACATATATACATATACAGATAGTGGCAACTGTTTGGCTTCCCTTTGCATTGTATCATCTCAAGATGTCTAAGGCCTTGAGGTTATGCTCCGAGATCGATCCGATAAACCGGATGTCACCCTGTTTCTCTTAGATAGCCCAGTGCGGACGATAGGACTATGCCTCGGGATTCAAGCGACCATGTAAGACCGGATCCCTACATTGACGGCCGAGATCAGCTCCCCCATGCATGTCGGCCTAGCTACACCTGATTGCATCTCTCCTCCGACTAGAGGAACTAGCAGGAACAAGTTTGGACTCCAACCACTTGGATTCGAGGAAGGATCGACCTTGCCAAGCTCTCTTTTAGGCAACATGCCTTCAATTATTTCCAAGGGCAGGATAACCGGCCAAAGAGCAGGGATAGGCCAAGGTAGTATGTTAGTCGTGAGTGCGTACTGGAGGACCCTCGGAAGAACATTACCCCTCGCTCATGCATTTACGCTCATAAGCCAGATGGCAGAGCTAAAAATGATTTCAACGGTTGGATTGAAAAACGTGCCTTCGACCTGTTTCTCTTAGATAGCTCAGTGCGGACGATGGGATAATGTCTCGGGATATAAGCGCCCTTGTAAGACCGGACCCCTGCATTGACGGCCGAGATCGGCTCCCCCCTTGCATGTCGGCCTAGCTACCCCCGATTGCATCTCTCCTCCGACTGGAGGAACTATCAGGAATAGGGTTGGATGCCAACCTCCCTACTTGACGGTGACGAGATCCTCGTTATCTTTATAATTTCTTCGTCCTCAAAAATATTGATGCACTTGATTCATTGGCAGTCTCTTAAGCAGCAGGAAAAACGACTCCAACAATGTTTCAAGTCCTCAAGTGGTAGTGTCGTCGTAAGTCCAAGTCCCTGCACGAGCTCCTCTCCTGCATATTGGCCAAGGACCTCCTCAAGTGAGATCAAGTTCCTCGGTGGAGTGATGTCGTAGTCTGAGATCTCTATACGAGCACTTCTCCTGCAGACCGACTACTTGCCTCCCCGAGTCGACTTACACCACTCTAGTTAAGTAAGGATCCTGAGAGATGTCGACTCCAATAATGTTTCAAGTCCTCGAGTGGTAGTATCGTCGTAAGTCCAAGTCCCTGCACGAGCTCCTCTCCTGCATATTAGCCAAGTACCTCCTCGAGTGAGATCAAGTTCCTCGATGGAGTGATGTCGTAGTCTGAGATCTCTGTAAGAGCTCCTCTCCTGTAGACCGACTACTTGCCTCCCCGAGTCGACTTACACCACTCTAGTTGATCAAGGCTCCAGAGTGCTGTCGACTCTAATAATGTTTCAAGTCCTCGAGTGGTAGTGTCGCCGTAAGTCCAAGTCCCTACACGAGCTCCTCTCCTGCATATTGGCCAAGGACCTCCTCGGGTGAGATCAAGTTCCTCGGTGGAGTGATGTTGTAGTCCAAGATCTCTTTACAAGCTCCGCTCCTATAACGACCTGGCATGCTAGGAGCACAGTGTAACACCCCCTATCCGTCGCATAGTATATAGCAGTAGGTCCGGCCGGGGCCCGACGCCATATACCACGGACAGACCGGGTGGTTACGTATGGAAACCATCCAACCAATCTTAACGTCCTACACAGAGCATTCTAGCGGAAGCAGGTTATATAAGTTGTAAACAAGAACCCAGCATAAGAGCACGAATGTTCACTATTACAATAATTAGGAATGTATACAAAATACCCAAAAATCGGCCTTAAGGCCTTATAGAGTGTTCCACTTGATTAATACATGATTTACAAACCTCGGCACGCAGGCCGGTCATACATGAATAAAACAGAAAAAACATTTCCACTTGAGCCTTCGAGGGCCAGCTTCGCAAAAAGGGCTTTAGCCCGCTATGACCGCTTGGTCCAGCTGCACCTGCAAGCAACACACCACCGCACGGTGGCAAATAAGGCAACGGTCAGCAATGCTGACCAAATTATAACGATCCCCCCCCCAACTCGGGGCGGCGATGCTCCTTCCCTGCATTTCATTAGCACAAGCGAGCAATGCATATAACCATAGCCATTTCAACACAGACGTTGGCTCGTACGGCCACACGTCCCGTGCACTTAGGGCACATTCTCGGTGAACCGGTCTATGTCGCGTCAACTTAAGTCACCAACATTCCGGACTCACCACCGCCACTTAGACGGCCATTCCTATGAGCAATTCGTCTTCCTGGCATTGGTCACGTCAATTTAAGCCATAGACCGCCGAAGACTCACATCTATGCCAACGGCGAGTGCCATGTAACTTTAGGTCTCTCTAACCCGAACGACATAGAGCGGGTACGGCTCCATCTAACCCGTGCTCACATCGCAACGACAATTTAAGCCATATGCGCGGGTCAAACTTTCACCGAGTCCCATTCTAACACAAATCACATAACCCCGTTATGTTCAAGCTGGCTCTCAGGCCACCAAAATGGCAAGATCTCGAATCCGCCCAGTTTTCCGGGTGCACCTTTGGGTTAGTCCCCAAGGCTCCCTGCTGCAATCTACCGCGTAAAAAACCCGAAAACACCCAATAGCACGGAGTCTTCTCCGGCCTTATGCAATGCAACATCACCGATCCGGACTAACATGTCCGGGTAGGCTTCAACCAAAATGCCTATGTCCGTTCTCGCATACGGACTCTAAACAACGGGGACTTTACATATCTACCCGAAGGAACGCCTCCAACTCTCCGCAAACTCGCGAGAGGGGGCTTCCTATGCTAAGAAAAGGAGCGATTCATGCTCAAGATGAGGATCGTTACCCTTGCGTTCCTCTTTGGCGCCATCGAAAAGTAATCGGATAGAAATCACCGCACTTGCGTTGCCTCCGTGGATCCGGAGTCGGCTTGCGATTCGGAGCTCCGAAGCTCCTCCAATGGCGGATCTAGCTCCTCTTCCTCTTGCCTTAGCTCTTCTTTCTCCAAGGGTTTGGAGAGATGAAAAGGGTGAAAAGTGATGGATTTCAAGTCAACTCCAGGGTATATCCTCCCAGGAACAACCCCCAGTCATTGGATCTTCAATCAAGGAAACGAACGGCTTTGATTCGGGGCTGAAATGCCCAATCTGGACCGAACACGGCCTGGCACACGCCCGTGTCCAGGGCCGTGTGCCGCATTCGCCGTCAAAATCGAATCTCCTGGACACTCACACGGGTATCGAACACGCCCGTGTTCGAGCTGACACGCCCGTGTTCCAGCTGACACGGCCGTGTAGCCGGCCGTGTACCCCATGATTTTTCCCCGTTTCCAACCCGAGCACTGCACGGGTTCTAGGACACGCCCGTGTCCTTGCCCGTGTCACTTTGACACGCCTGGGCCCCAGGCCGTGTACACGGGACATTTCGTCGAGTGGAGATCGACGACTCGATGACACGGCCTTGGACACGCCCGTGTCCTAGGCCGTGTGCCTTGTCTCGACGATCGTCGAGTGAATCTCGACGATTTCACCTTGACGATCGTCGACACGGGTCGACACGCCCTGCGACACGCCCGTGTCGCAGGCCGTGTGCCCATTCTCGACGAATCGTCGAGTATAACTCGACGATTTCACGGCTAAGTGTCGACACGGGTCGACACGCCCTGCGACACGCCCGTGTCGCAGGCCGTGTGCCCATTCTCGACGAATCGTCGAGAATAACTTGACGACTTCGCGGCTAAGTGTCGACACACGCTTGACACGCCCTGGGACACGCCCGTGTCCCAGGCCGTGTGCCTTCAGCCAGAAACCAAAACTGGCCCAAAACGTCCCCCTTTGCTCCTTTGAGTTTCGGGGCGTTACAACTCTCCCCCTCTTAAAAGAATTTCGCCCACGAAATTACATAAAGGAAAGATATGTACAAAACTAAAATTTGTACCTGAGCGGAACAACTCCGGATACTCGTCAAGCATAGTCTGCTCTCGCTCCCAAGAGAGCTCCTCACGACCGCAATTGTCCCATCGGACCTTGACCATCCTGATCTCTTTATTGCGTAGCCGCTTGACCTCCGAGTCCTCAATCCGCACGGGCTTGACCTTTGTCGTTAGCCCACTATCCACCGGCACTTGATCGACCGCGATCACTTGCGTAGGCTCTTGCACCGCCTTCCGAAGCACCGAAATGTGGAATACATCGTGTAAACCACTTAGCTCCACTGAAAGCTTCAACCTATAGGCCGCTTCTCCAACTCGCTCCAGAACCTCGAACGGTCCAAGGTACCTCGGGCTTAGCTTTTTCAATCGTCGCACCCGCGAGACACCCTTGAACGGCTTGATCTTTAGGTACACATAATCACCCACAGCGAACTCCACGTTCCTGTGCTTGGCATTATAGTACTTTGCTTGCCGGTCCTGAGCGATGAGCAACCTCTCCCGAATGGTTCTCACCAAAGAAGTAGCATCATCCACTTCCGATCGCTTATACAACTTTGACTCACCCGTTTCTAACCAAGACAACGGCGTGCGACATTTCTACCATAAAGGGCCTCGAAGGGCGCCATCTGAATACTTGCTTGGTAGCTATTGTTGTATGCGAACTCCACCAAATAAAAGTGGTCTCCCATTGCTTTCCAAAGTCCAAGACACACATGCGAAGCATGTCTTCCATGGTTCTATTGACCCTCTCGGTCTGCCCATCCGTTTGCGGATGGAAGGCTGTGCTAAACTTCAGCTTTGTTCCCAACATTTGCTGCACCAGCCTCCAATCATTGGACGTGAACCGCCCATCCCGGTCACTCACGATGCTGCGGGGCACACCATGAAGCCGTACTATGTTATCCATAATAGCTTTGCCAGCTTCTCCACCGGATCATCCTTCCTATGCGGAATAAAATGCGACACCTTCGTTAATCGATCGACCACCACCCAAATGGCGTCGTTCCCTTTTTGCGACCTTGGCAAACCATGCACAAAGTCCATAGAGATGTCGTCGAATTTCCACTCCGGAATAGGCAAGGACTTAAGAAATCCTCCCGGCTTTTGGCACTCCGCCTTTACCAAGGCGCAGGTTTGGCACTTCGCTACGTATAGCGCCACATCCTTTTTCAAACCCGGCCACCAAAATAGCTTCTTTACATCACGGTACATCTTCGTGCTCCCCGGGTGAATCGAGTACTTGGTATGGTGCGCCTCGTACAACAACTCCACCCGTAAATTGCCCACACTTGGGACGCACAGACGACCGTCTTTCCAAAGCAATCCGTCCTCCACGACGAATTGGGAATTTGACCCATCCAGAGCCTCTATCATGAACTGCTTCATATGAGCATCCATATCCAAAGCCTGCCGAATCCGATCAGCCAGGTCATATTGGACTTCAGTCCAATTCAGAACTGCTTCAGCACTAGATTGTCTATCCACACAAACAATCTCCAACGCCTCCAGCTCCTGCACCAACCGCTCATCATGCACTGATAGCCAATTCTCTTGAGCTGGGGCTCGGCGACTCAACGCGTCCGCAACCGCATTCCCTTTGCCAGGCACGTAGTGGATCTTGAATGTATAGTCCCCCAGGAACTCCATCCACCTACGCTGCCGCATATTCAGATCCTTCTGATCTATTAGATACTTTAGGCTCTTGTGATCGGTGTAGATATCAATCTTCACACCGTACAAATAGTGTCTCCACAGCTTCAAGGCAAAAATCACGGCCGCCAACTCCAAGTCGTGGACCGGATAATTTCTCTCGTGCACTTTTAGCTGTCTCGAGCCATAAGCTATCACGCTGCCGTGCTGCAATAGCACGCAACCCAAACCGCTGTCTGAAGCATCGCTATATATCTCATAGCCTTCGGTTCCACATGGCGAACTCAGCACAGGCGCCGTGGTCAACCGACACTTCATTCCTCAAAAGCTCGCGCGCACTCCGGCGTCCAAACGAACTTATGCTCCTTCCTCGTCAAAGTAGTGAGAGGTAGCGCTATCCGCGAGAAGTTCTCTACGAAGCGCCTATAATAGCCGGCAAGCCCCAAAAAGCTCCGGACTTCTGCTACCGTAGCAAGCTCAGGCCACTCCCGTATCGCAACAATCTTCGCCGGATCCACCGCAATACCCTCTCCACTCACTATATGCCCAGGAACGCCACTGAGGATAGCCAAAACTCGCACTTCGAGAACTTGGCATACAACTGGTTTCTCCTGAGTGTCTCCAACACCAAATGGAGATGCTTGAAGTGATCCTCCTCACTTTGCGAGTACACCAAAATATCGTCGATGAAGACGATCACGAAATGGTCCAGGTACTCCCTGAACGTCCTGTTCATCAAATCCATGAATACTGACGGCGCATTAGTCAGCCCAAACGGCATGACCGTAAACTCATAATGCCCGTATCTCGTACTAAACGCTGTCTTCGGGATATCACTCTCCCTTATTCGCAGCTGATAGTACCCAGCCTTGAGATCCAACTTCGAGTACACCGTCGACCCGACTAACTGATCGAAGAGATCATCAATCCGGGGGATCGGGTACTTGTTCTTCTCAGTCAGCTTGTTTAGCTCCCGATAATCAATACATAATCTCAAGCTTCCGTCCTTCTTCTTAACAAAGAGGACCGGTGCGCTCCAAGGCGAAGAACTCGGGCGCACATACCCTTGCTCCAACAACTCTTGCAGTTGAACTTTCAGCTCCGCCATTTCCTTAGGCGCTAGCCGATACGGAGATCGTGACACAGGCTTTGCACCTGGCACTAGCTCGATCGTAAAATCTATCTCCCGTTGAGGCGGGGCTCCAGGAAGATCTGCGGGGAACACATCAGGGTATTCCGATACCACTGAAATACAATCCAAAGCGGGCTTCGGCTTTGCAACCTCCACTAGTGTAAAGAACAGTTCTGCTCCAGCACGAACCGCCTTCACCACCTGAAGAGCAGACATCAACGTCTTGCTCGACCCCTTTAAGCCCGTAAAAGTCGTCTCACGACTCGCTCCCAGCTTTACTTCCTTGCTACCGCAATCTATATGGGCCTGCTGCTCCGAGAGCCAGTCCATGCCAAATATGACGTCGAACTCCACTAACGGAAGTAAAGACGCCCGCAGGTCGAACTCCTGCTCTCCAATACGAATCTTAACATCGCAGATCCTAACCGCTCGCATCGAACACCCATTGGGCAACAACACATCCAACTTATCCTTCGCCATCGAAGAAGGGACTCCGATGCGTGATATAAATCCTTCGGACAAGAAGGAGTGTGAAGCTCCCGTATCGAAGAGTGCTCGTGCCGGATTTTCACAAATCAAAACAAATCCTAAACAAGCAGTGGTAAGGTAACATATACATAACAAGTATTTAAAGAAATTGACTTGCTATAAATTAAACCGTACCTGTCACCACATCAGCTTGTTTAATGGCCTCTGTTGGCCAAGATTGTAGACCCTTGGTTGGGCCGGAGCATAGTGGGATGCGGTCGACTCCACCGCCTTTCCCTTCTCTTCGTAGGTAGCTCCTGGCCTCCTCTCGGACTTAGGACGTCCGCTCCAACAATCACGGGCGAAATGCCCCGTCTTTCCACACGTAAAGCACGCACCCGGGGTCCGACCCGTAGTCGCCCCAGAAGCGCCAGAAGGAGCTGGACCCGAAGTCCTATGCTTCTTGAAAGACTTCCGATAGCTGGACTTTGAAGTAGTCGGCACTCTGAACTCAGATTTCTTTTCACTCAAGCTTTTCTTCGCTTGCACGCTCTTCATGTCCTTCTCCAAGGACCGGGCAGTATTGACCAAGGTTAAGAAACCCTGCGTCATTGGCCCCGACAGTAATAATCTCAGCTCATCCCTCAAGCCTTCATAGAAACGATTAGTCTTGCGCTCCTCATCCATGATGATGGAGCTAGCATAACGACTCAACCGCGTAAACTCGTGGAGATATTCATCCACGCTCCTCTCACCCTGCACCAACTTCAGGAATTCATTCTCCATTGAAATCCTCTGAGTAGAAGGGAGGTATCTTGCCAAGAACAATCCCGAGAACTCTTCCATCGGAACGTCTATCAGTTGTCTACCTCTCAAATGATGCAGCTCCAATCCTTCCCACCACATCCTCGCTTCACCGTCCAGCAGGAACGTAGCGATGGTGGTCATCTGCCACTCCTCCGTCTCCGTCGCTGTCATGACTCTCTTCACCCTAGAGAGCCAGTCTTCAGCCTGAGATGGGGTTCCCAACCCCGAGAATAACGGAGGGTTAAAGCTCATTACATGCTTCAACTGCCTCTCAGTCGCCCTCCTTGGCACTATTGGTTCCACAACCACTTGCTCCATCCTCCTCGGCTCAGCCTCTTGAAGAGGTACTTGCTCCATCACAGGAGCGGGCTGCTGCGCTTGCCTTCCAGGCTGCGCATTAATCACGGCCAACACCGCTTCAGCCACCAATCTTATATTTTCAGCCGACAGAGGTGTTGCGGGAGCAACATCCGGTGCACTACTTGCCTCAGAAACTCGGCGTTCTAACGGCCCAACACCACTTCTGGTCACCTATAGTGGTACAAAACACTGTTAAGCGACCACAAAGCATTGCAAACAGCAATTATAGGAACACGCAGGTTCCTCAAACACGAGTATTTTCATTCCTAAGTGGACATTCATGGGTTCTTTTACCATTATAACGATGACGCACGCAATGTGCTCCCCACCCCTTAAAAGGAATTCGGCCACGAATTCAGTTTAAGCCCGACCAAAACCAGTAGTCTGATACCAAATTGTAACACCCCCTATCCGTCGCATAGTATATAGCAGTAGGTCCGGCCGGGGCCCGACGCCATATACCACGGACAGACCGGGTGGTTACGTATGAAAACCATCCAACCAATCTTAACATCCTACACAGAGCATTCTAGCGGAAGCAGGTTATATAAGTTGTAAACAAGAACCCAGCATAAGAGCACGAATGTCCACTATTACAATAATTAGGAATGTATACAAAATACCCAAAAATCGGCCTTAAGGCCTTATAGAGTGTTCCACTTGATTAATACATGATTTACAAACCTCGGCACGCAGGCCGGTCATACATGAATAAAACAGAAAAAACATTTCCACTTGAGCCTTCGAGGGCCAGCTTCGCAAAAAGGGCTTTAGCCCGCTACTGACCGCTTGGTCCAGCTGCACCTGCAAGCAACACACCACCGCACGGTGGCAAACAAGGCAACGGTCAGCAATGCTGACCAAATTATAACGATCCCGCCCCCAACTCGGGGCGGCGATGCTCCTTCCCTGCATTTCATTAGCACAAGCGAGCAATGCATATAATCATAGCCATTTCAACACAGACGTTGGCTCGTACGGCCACACGTCCCGTGCACTCAGGGCACATTCTCGGTGAACCGGTCCATGTCGCGTCAACTTAAGCCACCAACATTCCGGACTCACCACCGCCACTTAGACGGCCATTCCTATGAGCAATTCGTCTTCCTGGCATTGGTCACGTCAATTTAAGCCATAGACCGCCGAAGACTCACATCTATGCCAACGGCGAGTGCCATGTAACTTTAGGTCTCTCTAACCCGAACGACATAGAGCGGGTACGGCTCCATCTAACCCGTGCTCACATCGCAACGACAATTTAAGCCATATGCGTGGGTCAAACTTTCACCGAGTCCCATTCTAACACAAATCACATAACCCTGTTATGTTCAAGCTGGCTCTCAGGCCACCAAGTTGGCAAGATCTCGTATCCGCCCAGTTTTTCGGGTGCACCTTTGGGTTAGTCCCCAAGGCTCCCTGCTGCAATCTACCGCGTAGAAAACCCGAAAACACCCAATAGCACGGAGTCTTCTCCGGCCTTATGCAATGCAACATCACCGATCCGGACTAACATGTCCGGGTAGGCTTCAACCAAAATGCCTATGTCCGTTCTCGCATACGGACTCTAAACAACGGGGACTTTACATATCTACCCGAAGGAACGCCTCCAACTCTCCGCAAACTCGCGAGAGGGGCCTTCCTATGCTAAGAAAAGGAGCGATTCAAGCTCAAGATGAGGATCGTTACCCTTGCGTTCCTCTTTGGCGCCATCGAAAAGTAATCGGATAGAAATCACCGCACTTGCGTCGCCTCCGTGGATCCGGAGTCGGCTTGCGATTCGGAGCTCCGAAGCTCCTCCAATGGCGGATCTAGCTCCTCTTCCTCTTGCCTTAGCTCTTCTTTCTCCAAGGGTTTGGAGAGATGAAAATGGTGAAAAGTGATGGATTTCAAGTCAACTCCCGGGTATATCCTCCCAGGAACAACCCCCAGCCATTGGATCTTCAATCAAGGAAACGAACGGCTTTGATTCGGGGCTGAAATGACCAATCTGGACCGAACACGGCCTGGCACACGCCCGTGTCCAGGGTCGTGTGCTGCATTCGCCGTCAAAATCGAATCTCCTGGACACGCACACGGGTATCGAACACGCCCGTGTTCGAGCTGACACGCCCGTGTTCCAGCTGACACGGCCGTGTAGCCGGCCGTGTACCCCATGATTTTTCCCCCGTTTCCAACCCGAGCACTGCACGGGTACTAGGACACGCCCGTGTCCTTGCCCGTGTCACTTTGACACGCCTGGGCCCCCAGGCCGTGTACACGGGACATTTCGTCGAGTGGAGATCGACGACTCGATGACACGGCCTTGGACACGCCCGTGTCCTAGGCCGTGTGCCTTGACTCGACGATTGTCGAGTGAATCTCGACGATTTCACCTTGACGATCGTCGACACGGGTCGACACGCCCTGCGACACGCCCGTGTCGCAGGCCGTGTGCCCATTCTCGACGAATCGTCGAGTATAACTCGACGATTTCACGGCTAAGTGTCGACACGCCCTGCGACACGCCCGTGTCGCAGGCCGTGTGCCCATTCTCGACGAATCGTCGAGAATAACTTGACGACTTCGCGGCTAAGTGTCGACACACGCTTGACACGCCCTGGGACACGCCCGTGTCCCAGGCCGTGTGCCTTCAGCCAGAAACCAAAACTGGCCCAAAACGTCCCCCTTTGCTCCTTTGAGTTTCGGGGCGTTACACACAGCGCCGCCCGGCCCACCAGCAGCCCAAGGAGGACCCAAGGCGTCATGGTGGTATAGCCGGAATATACAAGGCATGCAGGTCGTACACCCCAAAGCATCTCCGGCCTGTTTATCAGCACAATGCATTGTTTCCACGGGATATCGAACCCGCAACCTTGATAAGTAGCCTTTAGTACCACTACTCATCACCAGCTGAGCTGTCCTCACATTTACTTCATGTAAAAGATTTATGAAATTTAGTTAAAAACAATGCATATAAGTTATTAGAGTTAATGATCGTATCCCTCGGTCGGTTGGAAATTTCAAGCACCGGAGCTCCGTCGGCGGCCATCGGAAGATTCACGACTTAGAGTTCTGCCGTCACTAACGCCCTCTGGTTCGACCAAGTGAAGAAGAAGAAGAAGAAGTTCTTTGTGTTTCTTTATAACTATCCTAAGTATAAGATTATATATATTAAATGTGGAAGACACATCATCATTTTGAAATACTAGACCTTCATTCTCATATAGGTTAACAAATGAATCAACTCGGTATTTTCCGCCGCGTAAAACCTATATATTTTCTCACCTATGGACTAGTGTTCCACCCGACCGAGGGACACGGTCATTAACTCTAATAACTTATATGCATTGTTTTTAACTAAATTTCATAAATCTTTTACATGAAGTAAATATGAGGACGGGTTGCCTGAGCATCTGCAGGGTTCCCCTGCACGACGTGGCATCATGGCGCGTATTTTCTCTACTCTGATGTATTTTTGAATACAGAGAAAATGCGGGGCGTGACATCTCCTACAGACCGACTACTTGCCTCCCCGAGTCGACTTACACCACTCTAGTTGAGCAAGGCTCCTGAGAGCTGTCGACTCCAATAATATTTCAAGTCCTCGAGTGGTAGTGTCGTAAGTCCAAGTCCCTGTATGAGCTCCTCTCCTGCATATTGGCCAAGGACCTCCTCGAGTGAGATCAAGTTCCTCGGTGGAGTGATGTCGTAGTCCGAGATCTCTGTATGAGTTCCTCTCCTGCAGACCGACTACTTGCCTCCCCGAGTCGACTTACACCACTCTAGTTGAGCAAGGCTCTTGAGGGCTGTCGACTCCAATAATGTTTCAAGTCCTCGAGTGGTAGTGTCGTCGTAAGTCCAAGTCCCTGCACGAGCTACTCTCCTGCATATTGTCCAAGGACCTCCTCGAGTGAGATCAAGTTCTTCGTTGGAGTGATGTCGTAGTCCGAGATCTCTATACGAGCTCCTCTCCTGCAGTCCGACTACTTACCTCCCCGAGTCGACTAATTCTCACCCCTAGTTGAGCTTGGCTCCTACTGGGTGTCGACCGATTCCCACCCCCAGTTGAGCTTGGCTCCTGCTGGGTGTCGACTTATTCCCACTCCTAGTTGAGCTTGGCTCCTGTTGGGTGTCAACTACTCCAAACTACCAACCAAGCTCAGCTCCTCATAGGGTGTCGGCTCTGGTCTTCGAGCTAGTTAGGAGTAACTCCCTCAAAATAAATAATTGTGCAGGTGCGAGCAGACCTTGGCGAGTATGTGAGTAGGTCTTAGCGAGTATTTGAGTACGACTTGGCAAGTGTATGAGTATGCTATGGCAAGTACACGTGCAAGACACAGGCGAGTATCGGTATGCGAGCTGTTGAAGCGACTATGGTCATGCGAGTAATAACTACGCAACTATGACTAATGTCAACGCGCGGGTGAAGCGTCACGGGCACTCATCCTCCCCGAGCCTATGAGCCTAGCGAACATCATCAACCAACAAAACATGTAAGCATAGAACGACAGTGCGGTAATTCAAACTTCTATTAATATATATGTCAAAAACTTTACAAGTTACAAAAATGGCTAACTACTACATGTGAGCATAACAAATATCGGTGAGCAACTAGGACTCATCGTCGCCATTATCAGGCCGATATTCTTTGTCTCTAATATCAGCGTCCTCCTCTTCCTCGCCGCCATCCTCGCTCTCCTCCTCACCGCTACTACTGTCGATGCTGCCACTGTCGCTGCTGCTGGAGCCCGATGTTGAAGAAGGAATGCGATCGGGCAAGGTCGACTCATCGGTGAGCAGTTCGGAGATGAGCTCATCTACAGTGAGCGGCTTCTCCCCCTTGGAGAGTTGGCCGTTGATCCTTAGCCTCGCGAGCATGACATTTCCTGCAGCATGAGCTATCTCGCGGCGGACCGACGACCTCTCCTTCCAGAGAGTGTGAGATCTCTTGATCGCGTAATACGGGTTGTCCTCCGGCTGCAGTGCGATTGGCTGAGGAGCTGAAGAACTCACGCCGCCCTTGAGGGCAGTCAAGCGAGTTTCCATCTCGGCGGCGCGGACTTGGGCTGCCTCCAGCTCCGCCTGAGACTTGGCGAGTTTTTCCATGCCTCGGAGAGCTTTTTGGCGGCTTCAATCTCGGCAGCCTGCAACAAAGAACAGAGTCAGCAAAATGAATTCAAGTCCAACACCATCAACGTCGTGCACTGGAAGCGACTTACCTCATACTCTCTCCAGCAGACTAATTGCATGCCCAGGTCGATAGCTTTATTGGTGACGACTTTCAGGGCCGCGGTCGTCTCCAGCAGCTTCCTCTTCGAGTAGTGCCCCAACTCGACAGCTCGCGCGAGCGAGAATGCGGTTTGCTGGGCGAGGTCCTCCGAGCTGAGTTCTAGCAAGGACTAGGCATCAGCTCACCCATATAGCGCATGGAGGACGGCAAAGGCCTCCCCCTTGTCCTCCCAGTCCGCTAACCAGGAGGGGAGGTTAGTGCTCAGCGTCACCAGGTGTTCATCCTCCGACCAAGTCACGAGCGGCCGGCCGTAAGCGTCCACCTCCCCTCGCCCCAAGTTGAAGTTGGGGTGGAAGTGAGGAGGTCGAGCATCAAGCGGCGACTCTCGGTCGTCAGGTCGCGGTGACGATACTTTCGCCCTTTTAATCGCAGGGCCCGGTGACCTGACCTTTGCCTTTCCCATGGCGAGCTTCTTCTTCTCGCCAACATAGGGCAGAGGGTTGGACTCCGGCAGGGAGGTGGCGACTTCTTTCGCCGGAGGAACTGTCTTCTCCGGGAGCTCGCACGCCACTGTATAATGCCGAGCAAACATCAGTACCAGGCTTTAAGAAAGTGAAGCGAGCATGCAAGAAGCGATTCTAGAGATCTCACACTCTCCCACCATTTCTGCTAGTTGGCGAGCTAAGAAAGGAAGTAAGGCGAGAAATGAAGAGGAAACGAAGCGCGCGAGCAGATAAAGATACTCGCGAGCTAGGGATCGAAAATCGCAACAACGTACTTATGTCCTACCTACCCCCTCTATTTATAGGCGAAGGCAAATGGGGGTATATCTTTGTCCTGGGGAGTATCGTCCTAAGTCGCGATCTGGGTGAGCAAGTGGATCTCGGCATCTATATCGCGCGATGCAGAGAAAGAATATCGCGACGATTATCAGAACCTGCACAATAAACTCGGCACATCGCAGAACAACAAACATCACAGAACAACAGCAAAGAAGGCAAGAAAAAGAGAAGATTGAAGCACGAGATACAAACTCGCTTGTTGCGATACAAATAATTGTTTATTACAATAAGTTTCACATGGAGAGTTTCAGATAAACGAAAAAAGAAAAATCTTATGTCCTAGGAGCTCTCTCCGGTGGATGAGGATGTCGCCCAGCCCAGCCCATCTCTCGAGCCCGCCGATAATGCTCCGTCGCCACAGACATCGCATCGTCGCCAAGTCGCAGCTGCTCCTACATCCTCGTCAGCCGCCCTATGAAGCCCATGCTCGCGCGGATGCCGGCCAGCTTGTCGAGGACAAGCTGGAGGTGATGATTGTTAATCACCAGATGGCGATCATTCTCCTTCACCATATGGAAGCGGCTTCGTAGCTCTCCAGAGTAGTCCGGAGTTCTTCAATCTTCACCACCCGCACTTCCAGAGATGAGATCCGGCAATGTGGCTCGCAGATCGCCAACTGGTCGAACTCGCTCTCCAGCTCCAGGTAGGCACGAACAGCGGCATGGCGATGCTCGCTGCCCGACAACCCGATGGCGTCGATGAAGGCGCCCCTGGAGTCGTCGGGAGATCTGTTAGAACAAAGAAATCTCCTGATTAGAAATGAAACACTTAGTCGCCAAAAGAAGCACCAGTGACGGTGCTTACCGCGGCGAGGAGATCTTGATCGCCGAGGAGAAGGGCCACGCCCTAGAACATCCAGCCGACCAGAAGATGGGCCACCAGCATGCTCGGCCGCTTTACCCTGCCCGCGACCTACATGGCCGGAATCCCCCACTCTCGGAGGGAAGTAGCTTGGCAGCGGCTTGTCCGGCTTCCAGGCCAAGGACTTCGATGGAGGCGGCAGAGGCTGCAACGAGCTCGCCGGCTGCTGCGGGGTCTTCAGCGGAGTAGACGGAGGAGGTAGCGGCATAGCATTCTATTGAGAAGAGACCAGAGGCAGCAGCGGCGGCAACGAAACATTCACCGCCGGGATAGCAGTAATGTTCGGCGGTAGCGGCGGCGGTAGGTAGCTCGCCGCCGACAGCACAGGAGCTCGCACGGGGGCGGGCGGTGCCTCACTCGCTGGTGCGATCTTCTTTGGCAGAGGATCCTTCGACGATGGTTCCTTGCTCGCCGCGAGAACCGAGGCTTCAGATTCCTTCTTGGCGCCAAGGCTAATCCGGACCGTATGCGCGGTCCTGACGGGTTTCCCAGCTATAAGGGAAAGAAGCGGCGCGGAGTTCAGCGGGGCGACGTTCAAAACCGTGTTGGCGGCATCTGAAGGAGAATCTGCGAGTAGAGAAACAGTGTCAGCAAGAAATATAACGGCGACCAGCGGATGTAGAAGATGAATATCTCGGCAACATGATGACCTGGCAAGGAGACGACCTTGACCTGTTGTGGCGCTGGTGTATTATCAACTTCTGGAACGTTTAGCGAGCCGAGGAGGCTCGAGTCAGGGGCAACCACATTAGGGATGTCGTCAACCCCGAGGTCACTGTGTAGCTTCACAGTGCTAGCAGAGCGCGCAGGATTTCTAGTTGAAACCGCGACTTGCGCAGGCAGTGACGGCGGGTCGACCACGTTAGAGGCGAGTTTCTTCTTGGCTTACTTGGTTTCCTTCTTTTTCGGAGGGGGTAAGTCGGCAGCGGCGTCTTCTTCGCGCGGCCTTTTGGGATTAACGATGCCAAGAATGCCAGTTAGAGCGGCGAGGCTATCTTGAAGAAGTTTCTCGGCGTCCGACATTGTGCGCGAGCTCTGGAGATCCGTATGAAAAACCAGGCCCCCATATTTATAGAGATCGGCAGGCAGTCATCAAGTGCGAGCAAGTCTGATACTAGGCATAGCAGCTCGCCGAATAAATGTTGGATGATTCTTTTTGAGTTTCTACGTCGCTCAAAAGAGTGGGGATTGTGTACAACCCGTATTCGTCGAGGATGGACCTACCACGGCCAGGTCAGCAGAAGTCAAGGTCAACAGGTCAAGAAAGAAGTCAGCATCATCGTGTAAGACCTTAGAAGGCCTGGGAGAGTATGGCGAGCTCCCCTCGTATACTCGCCAGGTAGGAAACTAGGCGAGTTACTCGCCCAGCCTGTGCGAGTTCCTCCGGAAGTCATCTAGTCGCCGGGGGTGGGGTATAAATATGACCCCCCCCCCTCTTTGGATTTGCCCATAAATAGGATCCAAGGGGTACGAGGTGAGGCACTTGAAATCCTCTGCAGGATACTCGCGAGCTCTCTTTTCTGGATACTATCCAAGTCTTTGGATTTCTTTTCCTTAGAAGTCAGGTCGCGATCTTGCGTTGTAAAAAACAGAACGGTCTGCATATTACGAGATCAATATGCATATTAATTCATAGTCCCATAAACATAAATATAATATTTTGGTCTATTGATAGCAATCATGGTGGTTATGGGCTGTGGATAACCGCGTAACCTCCATAACCACCCATGAAGCCTATAAATAGGGCCCCAGACCCCCTTTAAGGGGGATCTCTCTCCTTCTTGAAAAAATCCTCCTACGGATTCTCTCTCTCTCTCCTCTGTCCCTCATCTTCTTCATCTTTTTCTTCCACTTTGATGATCTTCAAGCATTCTTTGAAGATATCTTTCGTCTTCGAAGATCTTCATCTTCTCCGCCCGGAATTTCTCTCTCTTCCTTATATCTTCTTTGCGGGCATTTCTCCCTTGCGTGCATTTCTCCCTTGCGCGCTCTCACGCGCACCGCCTCGTTGCGCACTCTCGCGCTCATTTCTCCATAGCACGCTCCCGCGCGCGCCGCCTTGTTGCGCACTCTCACGCGCATTTATCCCTTGCGCTCTCCCGCCTGTGCCGACTCCTTGTGCGCTCTCCCGTGCATTTCTCCTTTGCGCTCTCCCGTACGCGCCGCCCCCTTTGTGCGCTCTTGCGCACATTTCTCACTTGCGCGCTCTCGCGTGCACCGCCTCGTTGCGTGCTCTCGCACTCATTTCTCCCTTACTCGCTCTCGTGCGCGCAGCCTCCTTGAGCGCTCTCGCGCGCATTTCTCCCTTACGTGCTCCCGCGCGCGCCACCTCTCTCTCGCGCATTCTTGTGTCTGTCTCACTCTTGCGCGCATTTCGCTCTTGCGAGCTACCACGCACGCCACCTCATTGCGCGATCTCACGTGCATTTCTCCCTTGCGCGCTCCCACGCGCGCCGTCTTCTTGTGCTCTCGCGCGTGCATTTTTCCCCTGCGCGCTCCCGCATACGCCTCCCCCTTGCGCGCACTTCCGCGCATTTCTCCCTTGCGCGCTCTCGCTCGCATTTCTCCCTTACGCGCTCCTGTGTGTGCCGCCTCCTTGAGCTCTTTCGCGCTCATTTCTCCCTTGCGGACTCCTGCGTGTGCCGCCTCTCTCTCACACATTCTTGTGCATGTCTCGCTCTTGCGCTCATTTCTCCCTTGCGCGCTCCCGCGTGCGCCGCCTCGTTGCGCGCTCTCGCGTGCATTTCTCCCTTGCGCGCTCCCACGCTCGCCGCCTCATTGTGTGCTCTTGAGCGCATTTTTCCCTTGCGCTCTCCCGCGTGCGCCGCCCCCTTGTGCGCTCTCGCGCTCATTTCTCCATTGCGCACTCTCGCGTGCATTTCTCCCTTGTGCGCTCCCGCGCACGCTGCCTCCTTGCGCGCTTTCGCACACATTTCTCCCTTGCGGGCTCCCACACGTGCCACCTCTCTCTCGTGCATTTCTTGTGCCTATCTCTCCCCTGCACGCTCGTGCGTGCTATCACACACGTTGTTCCCTTGCACGGGTCTCTTCCCCCAGCGCTTCATGCACCTTTCTCCAACAAGCGCCCAGCGCGCTCTCCTTTGGCAAGCGCACTGCGCGTTCTCCTCCAACAAACATCCTGCACGCTCTCCTCCTACAAGCGCCCTACGTGCTCTATTTACCAGCAAGCGCTCTGCGCGGACTCTTTCCTCTAGCTCTTCGCGCGCCCTCCTCCAGCAAGCGCCTGACACGCTCTCCTCCAGCAAACTCACAGTGCGCTCTTTGCAACAAGAGTACCACGCGCTCCAGAATAAGCACTCCATCTACCGACAAGACAACCAAACCATGCTTCTCCAAAAGACAATCAAAGACAAGAAGCGGAGGGTAAAATGTGCTAAGCGCGCCTCCGAGCCTCAAATCTTCAGACATTAGAACGTGTACAACACGCTGCTCTCGCCTCCAGGAATTGTTAGAAGATTCCAGAATACAACGAGCGCATCGCTCCCCGCAGCACTCAAAGAAATAATTAGCCTTGTGAGTGATGATCTGTCACCCTCCAGGCTCTCTCTCTCCCCAATAATTGTAACGAGAGTCGGCATGTCGCCCTTGAGTTCTTAAAAAAGCCTTGTAACAACACTCAGATCTAGTGGAGGTTTGGTCGGCACAGATCCGACCACGTGGTTTTTCACCTCTTTCCGGGGTTTTCCATGTCAAAAAAAATATTTTGTCAACTTTCTATTTTCATTGACTGTATGCGCGCTCGAACGTTCCGAGAGCTAAGATGGCCCAAAAATTCTGGCCCGACTGGGACATCGAGTTAGTCTGCAACAAATATCTTCATTTTGATCCAACTAATAATCTTTGCCTTGCCTTCGCGAGCTCGTTGCCTCTTCACCTGCTCCCACCACACCGAGGCATGTTTGTGGAGGCGAATTGCCACGAGTATGACCTTTTGATCCTCAGTAAGCTCTTTAATATCAAACACCTGTTCCACGGTGAGTAGCCAGTTAAGAAACTCATAGGATGTAATTTTCCCTCAAATTCAGGGATTTCAACAATCATGCCCAAATTGCGGAGTGGTGCTCCGTTGCCCTATCATGGTCGACGTTCTCCCCATCGTGTGCATACCGCAAAAGGGTTGGCGATAGCGTCATCTTCCGAACATGTGTTGGTGTCCAAGACATCCTCCGCAGAGGTATGCAACACCATCTGCGCGAGTTGGTATTCCAGTTCATCAATCCGTCGTCGTTGTACTTCTAACTCGACATCTCGAAGATCCCTGTGATGATGAGGGTTGTCATCATCGTTAGCATCGATGTGTGCTCGACCATGACCTCCACGTACAAGCTCTGCCATCCAGGTCTCACCGCTGCAACGGAGGGGTTCCTCTGATACCAACTGGTGTCGGTGCTGGACCGAAGAAACCACACAGTAAGGGAAAATCCAAAAGGAAATGGGAAGGAGGTGATTTCGACCAGAAGAAGTCGGCGCCCAACTGCAGCTGATAGTCTACTTTAATTCCAAAAAAACGCAACCAGCCTTCACCCTTACACAACAAAACAATAAATAGTCCCCAACCCTAGTAGGGCTGTGCATATTATTCGAAACTCGAAAATCACTCGTAAATCGTTCGAAAATTAAGCCAAATCGGAATCGGTTAAAATTGATTTGACTCAATTTGAGTCGATTCAATTTGACACAAATCTGATTTCGAGTCGATTTCGAACCAGCCCTGAATCGCTCAAAATATGATTTGAATAAACTCGAATTAATTTTAAAAAATTATATATTTATTATTATATTTTTATTTTAAGCTTAAAATAATAATATTTAAACCTAAATAAAAAGAACGAAGGTTTTAAGTGTTTGATTTGCTAAATTTATAGGTTGCTCAATTTAATTTTGAGCCAACAAGAAATAAAACAAAAAATTGCTCAATTTCGAGCCGAGTCAATTCGACTTCAAGCCAACTCGATTTGATTTCGAGCCGACTCAGAATCAAGCTATTTCGAGTAATTTCGATTTCGAGCCGAGTTCGAATCGAAAATTTCGATTTCGAGCCGAACCAAAATCGCTCGAACTCAACTCGATATCAGCCCTAAACCCGAGGTTACCCATTAGACAAAAGACCCAAATACACCCCCATTCAGAACACAAATAACATACTGGATAAAAATAGGATATACGCATCACTAATGATTTTTCTAGTTTGAGCTTTGATGAAAGTGTTAACTGTTGAATTTTCTCAAGATGATCAACGAGATAGTGTGACGCCAAATTAATATTCTCAGAGCTATCAAGATCACACCTTGATCAAGCGGAAACTAGGAAAGAAAGCTCAAACAACCAGAAGCACACACAGGAGCAAGCAAATCATATATTCACTTTCTTCTTTACAGGGCGAGGTATACATGGCGAGACATGATTTTGCAAGTACATAAGGAAAACAGAAAAGATAATAGGGATCAATCTGAGCGGACAGAATCGAAGACCGTCGAGACCGTCCAGTCCGTAGAATTCGGCGAGACCGCCCGAACTGCTGTTAGAAGACGAATAGAACACGGAGTCTGCCGAGACTGCGAGGTCGCGTGGACACGTCGTTATTCGCTGACTGCTACAAGTTGTTGCCGAACTGAAGAACAGGTCGCCTAACCGCCGAGTCCGGCGGACAGGTTATTGAACTTGGAAAAGTTGAAGCAGAGAAAAAACTGGCAAGCCGTTGATTGCAAACCGCAAACTTCACAGAACCTGACTGAAGTCAGAACCAAACTCCTGGCTCCACAGTGCTAGTCGCGCCACCTGCAAACAACAACCAGTTAAGTCTGCTCAACCCGCGCGGATAGGGAAATCGAGTCCGCAGTAATTAATCCGAGTTCAACTTACTAATCACTCAGTTACTATAGACGTGTCGTGGGTCTATTTATAGGGGGTGAGGAGTGTGGTCGCCGCCCTAATGAATAGAGTCACCACCCCATCTTGCAGATAGCAAAGCCCAGTCCGTCGAGTCCGCAAGGACTTGGCCGGACTTCAAACAACACACCAGGTGGCAAGAAGATCAGTCCACCACCAGGCGGACACCGCGCCAAACCGCACACATGCATCATGCAGACACAACAATGTCCCATACACTGTGTCAGTCCGCACACTAGATGCGGACAAGGCAACAACCCGTATAACCCACAAGCAGAACACCAGTCCGCCACACTACAGCACACGGACGCAGCCACAGCCCATACTGCATCAGCCCGCACTCCATATGGCGACAGTCCGCAAAGCTCAAGAACAATGCCTCAGCCCGCCACATAAGTCCACGACCAACAGGCAGACCGCCCGGTCAACAGCGGACTCTGAGGACATTGCATCAGCCCGCCGCACAAGTCCACAACCAATAAGCAGATCGCTTGGTCAACAGTAGACTCTGCGGACACTGCGAACACCCTGGACTTGTCACAGAATGTGACCAAGTCCAGCAAACCACCAAGAGCCCGGCATGAGCTCGGCGGACACGGCCCCAATCCACCAGCTCCCAAGACAGATCGCCAACGCTCCACCAGAGCACGGCAAAACTCGCAAGCTACAACTTGCACAGCAGCCAGCCGGCATCCAACTGCCGAACTCGCAATCAGTCAGCACAGTATGCAGATAAGCAATCCCGCAAAACAAACTAGCGACAAACCATTTCGCAGAAGCAGGCGGACTCCAAACTAACCACACGGCTACCTCCAGAACACCACACAGGCTGCCACCACCAGACCGCTAGGCTTCTCCTATAGTCCACAAGGACAGGCTGCCCGGACTGATAGATCACCCACTTTCACTTCACAAATTTCAACACTCTCCCTTGAAGTGGGAAGTGGTGATCAAACCCAGAAGAACCCGTTGACGCTGAAATGGCCCCTTCAACAGCGGTTTTGTGAAGATGTCAGCAAGGTTGTCTTCACTCTGAACATACCCGACCATAAGAGGTCCTTCCAACACCTTCTCACTTATGAAGTGGTGCTCGATCTCTATATACTTGGTCCTTCCATGACAAACTAGATTGTTCACCAATTTGAGAGCACTCTCATTGTCACCTCGGAGCAGAGTAGGACCTTTCACTTCCTCATGGACGTCCTCTACTAGCCTCCTCAGCCAGATGAATTCTCGAGCAGCCAAGGCCTAAGCCTTGTACTCTGCTTCTGTGGTATAGACGGACACTGAGTCCTGCTTCTTGCTACACCACGAGATGCAAGCTGATCCATAAGTGAAAACATAACCCGATGTTGATCTTTGATCATCCGAGTCACCACGATAATCAGCATCCATGTATCCTAGCAATGAAAATCATATGTCCCTCCTATAAAGGAGTCCCATATCGAAAGTAGCCTTGACATACTTCAAGACATTCTTTGCCGCCACCAGATAAGACTTCCTCGGCTCTGTCATAAACCGACTTACTCGTCCAACAGCGTAAGCAAAATCTGGCCTTGTAATCGTTAGGTAGATCAAGCTAGAGCTCTGAACACAAAGGGATCAGGAAGAATCATTCCTTCATCTTGTTGAAGCTTCAGCCCATAATCCAGAGGAGTAGAGCAACTATTTCCTTCACTCATGCTGAATCGATTCACAATGCGATCCGCATATCCTTTTTGTCAAATGAGTATCCCGCTCTCATTCCTTGTTGGGTACATTGGAAAATGTGTACCAGATTTGAAGAAGCCACACCCTACTCAATGATATGCATCAAGGTGTATTTGATGTGTTTTGAGTTTATATGTGCAGGTTAAGTAAATGCAGGAATGCAGAAAAATTTCTAAGTCCATATGTCGACACCAAGAGAAGCTGTGTCGATACTTATGAAGGCTTGTGTCGACACTGAGAAAAGCTGTGTCGACACTTGGAGCTAATTGTGTCGACACTTGGAAAGGTTGTGTCGACACCTGAAGAAACTAAGTCGACATACAGAGACAGTGTTGACTCACAGAGAAGTTTAGTCGACATCAGCTGTGTCAACATGCAGAGGCAGTGTCGACACACAGTGAAGCATTGTCGACATCAACTGTGTCGACACCAAGAGACAGTGTCGACACACAGGAATACTTAGTCGACATCAACTGTGTCGACACCAAGAGGCAGTGTCGACACAAAGAAGACCTTGTCGACATCAATTGTGTCGACACACAGGACTTGTATCGACGCACAGCAAAGTTTCAACTATGTTAAAGAAGAGAAGTGATTGTGTCGACACACAGAATCAGTGTCGACACATTCTACAGAAGGCTGTGTCGAGAAGCAGTAACAATAATAAAGGAGCTGTGTCGAAACCACCAAGGCTTGTGTCGACACTTAGTTCACTTGTGTCGACACTTAGTCTACCTGTGTCGACACATGATGAAGTTCAGTCTCGACACTTTCAGACAGAGACAGTATTTCAAGAAGTGACTGGATGACTTGACAGCTGCCATTTCTAACCGGTCTACTGCAACTGTCAAAGCTGTCAGAAGTTTGTTAGAAACCAGATCAGCCGGTTACCATGGAGAAAGTCTATATAAAGGCATTCTCCTTCAACAGAAGATAACTAATAGAGAAGAAAGAGAACTGATAGAAGTAACAATACAGAAGATTTTCGTCAAAAAGATCTAAGGAGAAGTTGGAGAGAGAGAGCTCCATCTACTGAAGTGCAGTTGCTGAACCAGGCTGCCAAGAAAGATTCAGATTGAGATCTGAATCACAAGTCAGAAGCTGATTGAAGATCAACTTCTCAAGAGTTCAACCCTACTGAGTTCAGATTCAAGAAGCTTTGAAGAAAGCTAAGAGAGGTTGTTCTCTACCATCAAATTCTTCCAAGAACTGATCAAAAAGCCATCCATCCATTCTCTCTCTACCAGGGTGGTGGTAAAATACATTTATTAAATCAATTTTCTGTAGGATCTATTCTAGATCTGAGCTATAAGCCTGTGTTATAAAGGCTGAGTTGTAGGAGATTTAGATCTCTGAGTGGTAGGCCTTGTTGAAGGCTGAGGTAGGGCTGTGAGCCTGAGTTGTAGGAGATTGTATCTCTGAGTTGTAGGCCTTGTGTAGGCTGAGGTAGGGCAGAGTGCCCGAGCTGTAGGAGTCTTGTTGGGTTCTGAGTTGTAAGATCTGAGTATCTGAGGTGAAGAGCAGAAGTTAGGCCGAATCTAGTACACTGCTAGATAGGCGAAGGGGGAAAGTGGATGTACCCAGACCTTAGGGAACCACTATAAAAACTGTGTGCACTCTGTGATTGAATGTTGTGTTGTGTTAGCTGTATAATTTGTAGTTTCTTATTATTTAACTAAATAGATTTTCTGCCTTAAAAGAAAAAAAGAATTACACCTATTCACCCCCCCTCTAGGTGGTTAGGCACTAATTCTTTCAAGTGGTATCAGAGGGAGTTTCCTCAAAGAAGGACTTAACAGTCTGGGTTAGATCCTTAAGGCAGATTCAAGATCAAGAAAATGGGTTCAGGAGAAAATCATAAGGAACTAGGTTCTATGAAATTACCCATATGCAGGAAGGAGATATTTGGAATATGGAAAGAAAGGGTCAGGCTGTTTATGGAGGCTTCTGATCCAAGGATCTACATTACAGTAAAGGAAGGTCCTTATATTCCTATGAAGATTTAAATTCTAGATGCAAACCAAAGAATTCCCAAGGATTTTTCAGAGATGACTAAGGAAGAGATCATCCTGGTAACTATGGATAAAAGATCCCAGAATATCATAGTAAGTGTCATAGATGAAGCAACTTTTCAAAATTTGATTCACTGCAAGACCTCCAAGGAAATGTGGGATACTTTGATAGTCTACATGGAGGGTTCTGAAGAAGTCAGACAAGATAGAAAGTCTATGCTGAACCAGGAATATGAGAGTTTCAGACAAGGAAAGTCTGACAGTATAACTGAGTGTTATAAAAAGTTCTATAGAATAGTAAATGAGTTGATGTCCTATGGAAGAATCTTCAGTACATAACTCTGTCTTGGCTTTAGCCTTGTTCTCAGTCTGGGCAGTTGCAACATTCTTCAATTCTGTAACAATCACATTATATGATGATGTTAGATTATCATTCATTCTAATCTGATTCTCTAGAACATAGCCTTGTTTAAGAGCTATATCATCAACCTGAGTCTTTATTTTCTCTTGATGTGTGGCTAGGAAAACCACAGTATTTCCTCCTTTGTGAAAACAATCAGTCATCTCCTTCTTATGCTGATTAACTGCAAATCTTATTGATTTAATATCTGTAGCCAAGGAGAGTTGTAGATCTTTGTGAGTCTCATCCATGTATTTCTCCATGGCTATCCTCTGTTCATCTAGCTTTACTTTCAATGAGACTAATAAGGAGCTATAATCAGCTGTTGGGGAAGATTGTGGAGAAACAGTTTGTAGTGCCTTCTTGTAACTTTGGCTTCTCCTTTTGAAGACCATTAGCTTCCTCTTCTTAGCTCTTGTAGCTTCTTCATCCTCAGATGATGTGGAACTAGCTATATCAACTCTATCTTTAGGACTAGAAGGCAATACCTATGCAGTCCTAGGTTGCTCCCCCTGAGTCCCTTGCTGCTCCTCAGTTCTTGTGTTCTCCCCCTGAGACCTTACTTGCTCCTCCTCAAGGTTAACTTGCTCCCCCTCAAAGTCTGCTTTCTCCCCCTCAAACTCAGTCTGCCCTAAATCAGGGAACAACTCTTCAAGAGTGAACTCTTGTTGAGTAGGGACTGGAGAAACTCTTATCTCTGGAACATCAGCAGCAGCAGATGTATCCTCCATAATGACATCTTGTGCTTAATTGTGTAGTTGAGTTGGCTGGTCAACATTAATCAAAGATTCAGTTAGAGTTTCATCCTTATCATTAAGAATTGATTGATTAACCTCATGTATTACCTCAATTATAGTTTGTGTAGCAATATCACTTTCCAAGTGTATTGGTTCTTCCTCAATATGAGGCTCCCCCTGCACTTGTGCACCATCTGTAGGGTCTTGTGCAGGAATATCTTGTGATGTAGATTGTTCAGGAATCTCTTGCCTTTCTTCCTCAGGCATATCCTTAGTTAGAACCCTATCCCATCTGGATATAATCCCGATGTCCATCCTTCTCATGTGATTTATCTTAGTCCCAGCTGACTGGTCCATTACTTCTGGTATTGTTGCAGCTAAATACAGGCTCACAATTCTTCACAGATTTGGCTTCTTCATACTTTCCTTAATCTTCTCAAATATTAATGCTGACCAATCAGTATTTAGTGTGTAGATGATCCTGGTCATCAGGCTGAACATATAGGCAGAAATCCTATCATGCCCCTGGCTTACAGAGAATCACTTTTCCTACAACTTCAGACAAAAACTTTCCTTGCATATTCATGCCTTTCCTGTTCAAAGCTGAGTCAATCTTTATGGTGGAATCCAGTCCACACCATTGAAGTGCTTCCCTTAGCTTAGATGCGGGTACATCTTCTTCCTCTTGTGCTCTTGGCAGATGAAGAACTTTCCTTAAACTCTTCTGGGTGAGTTTCACCTTTACTACATGGACTGTGGATCTAATTTTGAGTCCAGTTTGATCTAGGGTAGCAGCACCAAAGAATTCTAGTGTTTCTTTCTTCCAAATCTTAGTTGGTTCAGAAACTAGAAACTCCAACCCATTCTCAGCAATTATGGTTACTACAGCTTTAATTTCATGTTCCGCGTGGTCAAAGGCATTGCATACCCGCTTATATCCTTCATTGACATTGTCTTCAATCTTGGGCGCCATTAGGGTTGAGATAAAACTTGAATTTAGATGAGATAATTTGTCGACACAAAGATTTGGTCTCGAAACTATGGAGAGCGTGTCGACAGACAATGTTGTTGACCTATTTATACCTTTCTAAAAATGAAGGTGAAAAGGCACGTCATAATTCTCTTAATGTGTCGACACTGTTGAAAAGTGTCGACACGGACTTCTAATGTCTCGACATAAGTGTTGACTTCTATGTGTCGACACTTATTCCTTTGCGCTCGACGATCAGTCGATTCTCCACTCGACGAAATCTGTGTTGATCCTAAGTGTCGACACCATCTCTGGATGTGTCGACACCACTCCTGGATGTGCCGACACTATTTATCTAAAGTGTCAACACCAATTTTCTAGATGTGTCAACATCATTTCCCTGGAATGTCGACACCACTTTTATGTGTCGACACAGACAACTACTTGTGTCGACACAATTTTACTTAGCCAATTTTGGTAAACTAATCTATGTTCAACATTCCTAATTCAATTTTAAACTTATTGTATTTAGTTTCATCTAGAGGCTTAGTAAATATATCTGCAATTTGATAATCTATTTTGACAAATTCTAGTGAGATGTCCTCTTTCTCTGCATGTTCTCTAAGAAAATGTTATCTAATTTCTATATGCTTAGTCCTACTATGTGAAACAAGATTATTAGCAATTGATATAGCACTTGTAGAATCACAAAGCAAAGGTGTTCTACTTACCTAAATACCATAGTCTTCTAGCTAGTGCTGAATCCACAACAGTTGTGCACAATAACTTCCTGCTGCCATATATTCAGACTCAGCTGTGGAAATTGGCACACTAGTCTGCTTCTTACTGCTCCAAGACACTAATCTTCCTCCTAGAAATTGACAGGTGCCTGTAGTACTTTTTCTATCTTCTTTACAACCTGCAAAGTCTGCATCTGAATAGCCTATCAGTAGAAAATCTCCATTCCTAGGGTACCAAAGGCCTAGATTAAGTGTGCCCTTAAGATATCTTAAAATCCTTTTGACTGCAGTCAGATGAGATTCTTTAGGGCAGGATTGGTACCTAGCACAGACACATGTAGCATACATGATATCTGGTCGACTAGCAGTCAGATACAGAAGGGAGCCATCTATCCCTCTTTACAAAGTTTCATCTACAAGTTTCCCTGCATCACCTTTGCTTAGAGACACACTTGTCCCCATTAGAGTTCTCATGGTAGTGGATGATTCTATACCATACTTTTTAATTAACTCCTGGGTGAACTTAGACTGAGATATGGACATGCCATCTTCAGTCTGTCTTACTTGGAGACCCAAGAAGAACTTAAGTTCTCCCATACTGCTCATTTCAAATTTCCCTTGCATAAGTTTTGCGAACTTTCTACAAAGGTTACTTTCAGTAGACCCAAATATTATGTCATCAATATATATTTGGACTAGGATTATCTTTCCTTTGGATTCCCTAAGGAATAGAGTCTTGTCTATTTTCCCCCTTGAGAATTTATTCTCAATGAGGAAATTAGACAGGGTTTCATACCAAGCCCTTGGGGCTTGTTTCAACTCATACAAAGCTTTCCTAAGTCTATAGACATAAGAAGGATAGAGTGGATCAACAAAACCTGAGGGCTGCTCCACATATACTTGCTCTTTTAGATTTCCATTTAGGAATGCTGATTTTACATCCATTTGGAATACCTTGAATCCTTGATATGCAGCATAAGCAAGGAACATCCTAATTGCTTCCAGTCTTGCTACTGGGGCAAAGGTATTGATCAAAATCAATACCCTCTTCCTGCTTGTATCCTTTTGCAACAAGTCTTGCTTTGTTCTTCACAATGATCCCACTCTCATCCAGTTTGTTCCTAAAGATCCACTTTGTTCTAATGATGTTGTGGTCTTTTGGTTTAGAAACTAACTTCCAGACCTTGCACCTTCTGAACTGATTCAGCTCCTCTTGTATGGCATCAATCCAATGTGGGTCTAGAACAACTTCTTCAAATTTCTTGGGTTCCACTTGAGATAAGAAGCTAGAGCAAAGAACTGTATTCAGATTCCTGCTCCTTGTTTATACTCCTTGTCTTGGATCACCAATTATCTGATTTGCTGGATGATCCTTTAAGTGTCTAAAAGCTGGAGGTAGTCTATCTTCAGGTTGTACACCTCCAGTCTCTTCATTATGCTGCACATCTTGGTTTTCATCAGCATCTAGAGAGTCTTGTACTCCCCCTGGACAGCAGCCACCATTTTCCACTTCCTGATTTGCAGTTGAATCTTCTGTAATGGTAAGCTTGTTCATTCTCTCATTTATACATGTAGAACTACAAGAACTACTTGGCAACTCACTGTTAATAAGTCTTGTTTCATCAAAGACAACATGTACAGACTCTTCTACAACTTGAGTAACCAAGTTGTAGACCCTATAAGTCTTACTATTGTTGTTGTACCCAACAAATATCCCATCTTGGGATTTGCCAGCAAACTTAGTTAGATAAGACTTGCCATTGTTAAGGACATAACACTTTCAACCAAAGATCCTAAAATAGGACAAGTTTGGTTTACTGTCCTTCATAATCTCATAGGGAGTCTTTTTGTTGCTTTTGGTGATATAAGCTCTATTGATCACATGACAAGCAGTATTTACTGCCTCAGCCCAGAAATATTCTGGGAGAGAAGTGTCACTCAATAAAGTTCTACCAGCCTCAATCAGTGTTCTATTCTTCCTTTCAGCAATGTCATTTTGCTGTGGTGTTTTAGGTGAGGAGAATTCTTGAAAATTCCCAAATTCTTCACACAGTCTTGTCATACTCTCAGATTGAAATTCAGTGTCATGGTCACTTCTGATTTTGACCACTATACTGTCCAGCTCATTCTGAATTTGTTTGACAAAACTATATAAAATACTTGGGGTTTCAAATTTTTGTCTCAGAAAGAACACCCATGAATATCTAGAATAATCATCTACCACCATAAATGTGTAGACCTTCCTACCTAGACTATGAACTGGCATAGGACCAAATAGATCCATATGCAAGTGGTATAGACACCTCACTGAATCCTTGTTTTCAAGGCTATGAAAGGAAGATTTGGTCTGCTTGCCTTTTTGACAAGCTGAGCATATCTCATCCTTTATACACTTAACTTGAGGACCATTCCTCACTAACTCTTTGCTAAAGAGTTGGCCAATAGTCTTGTAGTTAAGATAGGTCATCCTCTTGTGCTATTTGACACAATGAGAGGCTCTCTCATCAGCTACAAGACAAATAGGAGAAACATTGTTCTCACACTCAAAGTTAAGATAGTACACATTTCTTTTTCTATATCCTGTCAATATGACCTTTTGATCACTTGACCTTTTGATATGACAACCATTCTTGATAAATGAAATGTCATAACCTAAATCACTCAGCTGACTTATGCTAATTAGGTTGTGTTTCAAACCCTTTGCATACGCCACTTGAGTGATTGTAACTGAGTTATTTGAAATGTTACCAAAACCTTTGATGACTCCCTTTTCAGAACCACCAAAGATTACTTTAGGCCCATTCAGCATAGGTGAGTAGTCCTTCAGCAATCCCCTTGTTCCAGTCATATGCCTGGAACATCCACTGTCCAAGTACCATATAGGGGCATGGCAACTTGGACTCACCTGCAACACAGATTACTTAACCTTAGAACCCAAATAACTTTTGGGTCCTTGGTGTAAGTTAGTCTGAACTTTAACAAATCTGCCTGTAGCTTTTCTGACAGGCAGACTGCTACTCTCCTTGACAATGATATTGTGCCAATAATCTAAGGCAAAGTGGCCTATCTTGCCACAGCACCAGCACTCAAATTTATTATACCTTTGTTTAGGTATAACTTTAGCTGAATTATTTGCAGCAGGTCTGTTGTTTTGTGCTGGGCCTTTGCCTCTAGAATTGAACTTAGCAGTCCATGCAGTTTTCTTAAACCCTAACCCAGCCTTACCCTTTTGAAACACAAACTCATCAATCAAGGGTAATACAGATTTTGGTTTAGAAAAACTAGCTACAATCTCCTTTTCTTTCTGAAGTCTATTCTCCAGACTTTTAATCTGATCATTTTTAAATGTGATAGTACCCATCTGAATAACAGTAATGTTTTTCAGACTGGCTATCTCATTCAACTTTTGATCCAGCATCTTCTCTGAATCAGATGCAGCCATCTTAAGATCTGCAATTTCCTTAGCCTGAGTTTTGGTTAGGTTTTTGCTTTTCTTTAGTGCCTGCAACAAGTCCCCATATTCATCTATCAGCTGATGAATATAACCTTCAGACTCAGACCCATCCACATCACTTGATGCAGATGTTGCTGACTCTGACCCAGTACTACAATCTAAATTTCTAAAAAAACATTGTACCTTACTAGGACCAGGCTGATCCTGACACTTGTCTTCTTCTGACAAAGCCATCAGTCCCTTGCACTGATGGTCTTCTTGTTCATAGATAGAGTTCAGCACTTGCAGAAACTCATCTTCTTCATCTGTTGTATATAGACCAATGTATGCCTCAGCTTCAGATTCTGACTCTGAAGATGATTGGTCTGTCAAGCTCTTCTCCTTCTTAGCAACAAAGGATTTCTCCTTCTTGCTCTGGTGTTGAGTCTTCTTTTTATCAACAGACTCTTTTCTTTTGTTTGGACACTCAGCCACAACATGTCCAGGCCTATTACAGCAGTAGCAAACTATCTTTGATGTTGTAGATTTGCTTGGCTTAGACCTGCTCCTGTCCTTCCTGGATGACTTCCTCTTTTGATAATAATCATCCTTAGGCTGAGATGTGGAAGTCTTAGACTTCCACTGCTTCTTCTTCAGGAATCTCTGAAACTGCCTTGTGAAGGCAGCAAAGTCTTTATCTGAGTCACTGCTATCTGAACTTTGGTTGTCTGAATTATCTGAAGTAATTTCAGCAACTATCTTAGGAGGTGATGGAGACATCCACCTATTCTTCCTAGTGGCTTCAACCTTGAAGGCCACAGACTTTTCTTTATGCTCCCCTTTTGCACTTTTCTTTTCCTCTTTCCTATCCATCAACTGCATCTCATATGACAGCAATTTTTCAAATAAAGTTGGAGGTGAGATATCTGCAAGTTTGGCCACTTCCCTAATGGCACAAATCTTAGTGTCCCAATCCTTTGTCAAGGATCTTAGGAATTTAAGTAATTACAGGAAGGTCTAGCTGCTGTCAAAACAGCTATTGAGCACTCTCAAAAGACTATTTCTGCACAGCTACTAAAGTTAAAGTCATTCTATAAAGATGGTGTTAATTTTTTGGATGAACAGGTCAGATTTCAAAAGGATGATCTCAGGGATCATGTTGCTAGAGAAGTCATAAAGGGGGAGAGAGTATTAGTCAAAGCTGGCTCTAATCATGCTCAATGGATATCTAACAGTATCAGAGCCACCCTTGGATATCCACCCCTCTGCTATGATGACAATGTCGCTGAGTCTGGTATACAACCTGCTTACTTAGAAGGGGTTCAAGCTGAAGTTGCTCAAGTTATCTATCCTCCAGCTGATTTTGAGATGATTCACCAAGAAGTACAGTTTATGTACAGCCCTCCAGAAGGTGCTCAAAATATTATCCTTGAGAAAGTAGACAAGCCAGTGTCAGAGGCAGTTTTGAAGGATCAAGAAGCTCTATTATCTAAGAAAAGATTCAGAGAACAGGCAGAGTTGAAGCCTGATTTTGGGCAGTGGAGTCCAACCTCCAGGAACATTATACTGACTGCTTGGAAAGCTGTAAAGGATAAGTACCATGATAGGGGCAAATGGTACTCTGAGCAAGAATGACAAAAGCATGAAGTCAAGCAAGAAGCCATTGTTCAATATAGAAGAAAGGAAAAACTTGGGAAGCTACCTCCTAATGCTCAGGAGCCTAGCAAATATTTCCCTAAGCCTTTTCATTATTTTGAAAGACAAAGAATAAGGACTGAAAAGCAAAAGAAGAAAGATCTTAAGGGCAAGAAACCAGCTGATGATACTGATACTCCTGTACAAGCCAAGGTCCAAACAGGCAAAGGCATAGTCATCAAGGAGCCTGAGCAGCCTTAGGATAGATTTACTAGATTTTACAATTTTGTAATCTTTAAATCTATGTAAACTTTTGATAAAGAAACTTTTGTAGTTTGAACAAAACATTGATGAATGCTCTTTTGTGTTAGCATTATTATTTTGAGATGATATATTATATATGTTTTGTTTAGAAGTTACCCTGTCATATAATATTTGTTATGAATGGTGTATATCATTGACTAAGGGTTATGACTTCTCCAAATAGGGGGAGATTGTTGGGTACATTGGAAAATGTGTACCAGATTTGAAGAAGCCACACCCTACTCAATGATATGCATCAAGGTGTATTTGATGTGTTTTGAGTTTATATGTGCAGGTTAAGTAAATGCAGGAATGCAGAAAAATTTCTAAGTCCATGTGTCGACACCAGGAGAAGCTGTGTCGACACTTATGAAGGCTTGTGTCGACACTGGAGAAAAGCTGTGTCGACACTTGGAGCTAATTGTGTCGACACTTGGAAAGGTTGTGTCGACACCTGAAGAAACTAAGTCAACATACAGAGACAGTATCGACTCACAGAAAAGTTTAGTCTACATCAGCTGTGTTGACATGCAGAGGCAGTGTCGATACACAGTGAAGCATTATCGACATCAACTGTGTTGACACCAAGAAGCAATGTCGACACACAGCAATACTTAGTCGACATCAACTGTGTCGACACCAAGAGGCAGTGTCGACACACAGAAGACCTTGTCGACATCAACTGTGTCGACACACAGGACTTGTGTCGACACACAATAAAGTTTCAACTATGTTAAAGAAGAGAAGTGATTGTGTCGACACACAGAATCAGTGTCGACACATTCTACAGAAGGCTGTGTCGAGAAGCAGTAACAACAACAAAGGAGCTGTGTCGACACCACCAAGGCTTGTGTCGACACTTAGTTCACTTGTGTCGACACTTAGTCTACCTGTGTCGACACATGATGAAGTTCAGTCTCGACACTTTCAGACAGAGACAGTATTTCAAGAAGTGACTGGATGACTTGACAGCTGCCATTTCTAACCGGTCTACTACAACTGTCAAAGCTGTCAGAAGTTTGTTAGAAACCGGATCAGCCGGTTACCATGGAGAAAGTCTATATAAAGGCATTCTCCTTCAACAGAAGATAACTAATAGAGAAGAAAGAGAACTGATAGAAGTAACAATACAGAAGATCTTCGTCAGAAGGTCTAAGAAGAAGTTGGAGAGAGAGAGCTCCATCTACTGAAGTGCAGTTGCTGAACCAGGCTGCCAACAAAGATTCAGATTGAGATCTGAATCACAAGTCAGAAGTTGATTGAAGATCAACTTCTCAAGAGTTCAACCCTACTGAGTTCAGATTCAAGAAGCTTTGAAGAAAGCTAAGAGAGGTTGTTCTCTGCCATCAGATTCTTCCAAGAACTGATCAAGAAGCCATCCATCCATTCTCTCTCTACCAGGGTGGTCGTAAAGTACATTTGTTAAATCAATTATCTATAGGATCTATTCTAGATCTGAGCTGTAAGCCTGTGTTATAAAGGCTGAGTTGTAGGAGATTTAGATCTCTGAGTGGTAGGCCTTGTTGAAGACTGAGGTAGGGTTGTGATCCTGAGTTGTAGGAGATTATGTCTCTGAGTTGTAGGCCTTGTGTAGGCTGAGGTAGGGCAGAGTGCGTGAGATGTAGGAGCCTTGTTGGGTTCCGAGTTGTAAGATCTGAGGATCTGAGGTGAAGAGCAGAAGTTAGGCCGAATCTAGTACACTGTTAGATAGGCGAAGGGGGAAAGTGGATGTACCCAGACCTTGGGGAACCACTATAAAAACTGTGTGCACTCTGTGATTGAATGTTGCTGTGAATGTTGTGCTGTGTTAGCTATAGAATTTGCAGTTTCTTATTATTTAACTAAACATATTTTCTGCCTTAAAAGAAAAAAAGAATTACACTTATTCACCCCCCCCCCCTCTAGGTGGTTAGGCACTAATTCTTTCATTCCTCTCCACTTTGAGACCAAGAAAGTGATGAAGCTCTCCAAAGTCTTTCATCTTGAAGCGAATAGCTAGCTTATCCCTGAGCTTAGCTACCTCCTCCTCGAATTCCTTGTGATGATAATATTATCAACATACAGCAGCACCAAGACCTGAATCTCCCCCTTCTTCTTGATGAACAAGCTTGAATCCGAGTTGGAAGCAAGATATCCCCAGAATTGGAGGTATTCTGCTATCTTCCCATACCAAACTCTTGGAGCCTTCTTCAACCCGTAGAGAGCCTTCCTGAGTTTGCAGATGTAGTACAGATGAACTTCATAGAAAAATCCAAGCGGTTGATCCATGAAGATGTCCTTATCAATCTCCCCGTAAAGAAAAGCATTCTTTACGTCAAGCTGCCACATCCTCCATCCTTGGCAAGCAGCCAAGGCGATCACCACCCGAACCGAAGTCATCTTTATGACTGGACTAAACGTATCCTCATAGTCCTCTTCATACAGTTGTGAGAATACTCAAGCAACAAGGCGAGCCTTGTATCCTTCGATTCTCCCATCAGACTTCTTCTTCAACTTGTACACTCACTTGCAAGTCACTTGAGTAATGCCATCAACCCTGGGCACAAGGTCCCCGGTTTCATTTTTCTTAAGAGCAATCATCTCCTCTTCCAAGGCATCTTCTCACTCATTGACTCTAGTGGCCTCATTAAAATTTGAAGGCTCTCGCTCATCTACAGGGACTATAAAGAAAGAGGAGACAAAGCTCGTTGCATTCCCTTCACAGTATTGAGCTGGTGGCTTGATAGTCCTCTTTGATCTCCGAAGGTTCTGCTCCTTGCTCACCACCTCCGTTGCTTCTTTAGGTTCAACTCCATTTCCGGGCAAATTTTGAGCAATGCATCCCTTGCTTCCTGAACCAAAAGTCTTTGCCCCAGAGCTTGAAGCAATAGGAGCTGCTGGTGATACAGCAAACTCTTCATGAAGAACTTCAGCAGCCTCCTTCTGCTCTTCATCAACCTTGCTCTCTGGTAGCTCAACTGAGGCTCCTCCATATGACGTCAGTTCATCAAAGACCACGTCTCTTGATAAAACAGACTTCTTCGTCACAGGATCCATGCACTTCCATCCCTTCTTCCGCTCATCATATCCTATAAAGACAAGCTTCCTTGCATTTGCATCAAGCTTCGTCCTTGAATCATCTGGGACATGCACATAGCAAGTTGATCCAAACACCCGAAGGTGTTCCACGCTTGGCTTCTCCTTCAGCAACATGTCGAAAGGATACTTCATGTTGATCAGACTTAGAGGTATCCGATTGATGACATAGGTTGTGCAAGCCATTCCTTCCGCCCAAAAGGACCGGGGAATGCCCTCTGCATGAAGCCAACACTTGCAAGTTTCCGTCAAGTGACGGATCTTTCTCTCCACTACTCCATTTTGTTATGGAGTATGAGCACAAGAAATCTCTCTCTAGATCCCGTGCTTCCTGCAGAAGTTAGAGAATTCGGAAGAGACAAACTCACCACTGTTGTCTGATCTAAACTTCTTGATCTGTAGGCCAAGCCGGCCCTCCACCAGCTCCTTGAACTCCACAAACAATTGGAAAGCTTCTGACTTCTCCTTCAAGAAATATACCCAAGTATATCTTGAGTAATCATCAATAAAAACAATCATGTATCTGCTGCCTCCAAGACTAGCAATAGCAGTTGGCCCCATCAAGTCACCATGGATACACTCCAATGGTCTCTTGCTCCTCGTTTGTGACTTATCAAATGGAAGATGATGAGCCTTACCGTACTGACACCCTGCGCAAACGTGACCATTGCCAAAGGATGATAGCTTAGGCAAGCCTTTCACAAGCCTCCTGTTTGTCATAGCTTTCAGCTTATCCATCTCTACATGCCCCAGCCTCTCATGCCAAATAACAGTGTTATCGTTTGCCCTCATTCGATCAACGTAGGAGCTTGTTGCAAGAACAAACAAGTCCTTTACTCTACTCCCAACGTGAGCAACATCAGCCTTCACCGCCGATATGTTACGAAGAAACTTCACTTCTGTTGGCCCAAACAGAACGTGATAGCCTGCGTCTACCGCATTGGTCACAGAGAAGAGGTTCTTCTTCATGCTCGGTACATGATACACACTCCTTAACGTGAGTGGCCCCTTATCACTACCCAAGGACACAACCCCCTCCTTCTCTACTGCATGAACAGTATTATCAGTAGTAATAATAGCTTTGTTACCTGAGTAAGTCTGCAGCGAGGAGAACTTTGACATGTCTCCGGTGAGGTGATGACCACACCCGGAGTCCACAATCCAGTCGTCTTCAAAGTCGATGGCGGACAAGGCCCAGACACAAGTGCCCGTCATGAAAGCTCCACCCCAGCCAGCTTTCCCAGTATTAGAGCAAGCTTCCTCCTTGCCTGCAGCATGCCAAGGCTGCAGCTTGACCTTGTAGTCATGCTTGAAGTGACCCGGCTGATGACACCTGTAGCACTTCAAATTCTTCTTCCAATACTTCTTAGGAGCAGCGCTCCTCTCTGGCTGATAAGAGTTTGAAGGCTCATTTTCAACAGCAGTCTTCTTCTTCTTCCCTTCCCATCTCTTCTTCTTCTCGTCTGTGAAGAATGCTTCACTACCTCCTTCAAAGATAGTCACTCCAACCATCTGTCGGGCCAAACTTTCCTGCGAAGCAAGTAGGTTCTCAAGCTCCAATAGAGATGGTTGATTTGCGCAGCCTTGAACAGAGGTTACAAAGGCCACATACTCCTTCCGCAAGCCGCATATTATGTGCCTTTTCATCTTAGCCTCAGAGATGGGCTCATCAGGATCAAGCGCTGATAACTCTGCACACAGACTCTTCATCTTCAGAAAATACTTAGAGATGGTCAGTCTCCTTGAGTAGTCCTAGCCAACTCATTCTCCAGGAACTGTAACCTAGCTACATTCTTCCTGTTGAACAACCCATCAAGGGAAGTCCAAATATCAGTAGCTGAATCACATCCAATGATGTGATCAAACAACTCCGGTGAGACAGCTCGCTTGAGGGTAAACTCAGCCTTTGCATTTGTTCTCCTCCAGACTCTCACCTGCTCAACAGTCCCAAACGCATCTGTAACTTCCTGCCTGTCATCACCACCGACAACCTCTCATAGCTCCTCGCCCAGAAGATAACTCTTCATGCATGACTTCCACTTCTTAAAGTTAGTCGGAGTTAAGAGTTCAATACTCAGACCTCTTGCATAACTCCCTTCCATTGCAACAACCCTGGTCAATCTTCCAGAAGCATAGAGCAACAACACAAGTTTACCACTGCTCAAGCAACTGAACCTTGCTCTGATACCACGTTGAATTTTCTAAAGATGATCAATGAGATAGTCTGACGCCAAATTAATATTCTCAGAGCTATGAAGATCACACCTTGATCAAGCAGAAACTAGGAAAGCAAGCTCAAACAACCAGAAGCACACAAAGGATCAAGCAAATCATATATTCACTATCTTATTTACATGGTGAGACATGATTTCGCCAGTACACAAGGAAAACAGAAAAGATAACAGGGATTAATCCGAGTGGATAGAATCGGAGACTGCTAGACCGCCCAGTCTGCCGAAGTCACTGAGACCGTCCGAACTGCTGCTAGAAGACGAATAGAACGCGGAGTCCGCCGAGACCGCGAGGTCGTGCGGACACGTCGTTATTCGCTGACTGCTACAAGTTGCTGCCGAACTTAAGAACAGATCGCCTAACCGCCGAGTCCGGCGGACAGGTTATTGAACTTTGAAAAGTTGAAGCAGAGAAAAAACTGGCAAGCCGCTGATTGCAAACCGCAAACTTCACTGAACCTGACCGAAGTCAGAACCAAACTCCTGGCTCCACAGTGCTAGTCGCGCCACCTGCGAACAACAACCAATTAAGCCTGCTCAACCCGCGCGGATAGGGAAATCGAGTCCGCAGCAATTAATCTGAGTTCAACTTACTATTCACTCAGTTACTGTAGACGTGTCGAGGGGTCTATTTATAGGCGGGGTGAGGATTGTGGTCACCACCCTAATGCATAGAGTTACCACCCCAGCTCGCAGCTACCAAAGCCCAGTCCGCCGAGTCTGCAAGGACTTGGCCGGACTTCAAACAACACCTCAAGTGCCAGACGATCAGTCCACCACCAGGAGGACACCGCGCCAGACCGCATACATGCAACACGCAGACACAATAACATCCCATACACTGTGTCAGTATGCACACTACATGCTGACAAGGCAATAACCTGCATAGCCCGCAAGCACAACACCAGCCCGCCACACTACAACACACGGACACAGCCACACCACATACTGCATCAGCTCGCACGCCATATGGCGACAGTCCTCAAAGATTGAGAACAACGCCTCAGCCCACCACATGAGTTCACGACCAACATGCAGACCGCCCGGTCAACAGCGGACTCTGCGGACACTACATCAGCCCGCCGCACAAGTCCACGACTAACAGGCAGATCGCCCGGTCAACAACAGACTCTGCGGACACTATGACACCGTGGACTTGTCACAGAATGTGACCAAGTCCAGCAAACCACCAAGAGCCCGGCGCGAGCTCGGCGGACACGGCCCCAGTCCTCTAGCTCCCAAGATAGATCGCCAACGCTCCACTAGAGCAAGGCAAAACTCGCAAGCTACAACTTGCACATCAGCCAAGCCGACAGCCAATTGTCGGACTCGCAATCAGTCCATGCAGTATGCAGATAAGCAATCCCGCAAAACAAACTGGCGACAAACCAGGTCGCAGAAGCAGGCAGACTCCAAACTAACCACACAGCTACCTCCAGAACACCACGCAGGCCGCCACCACCAGACCGCCAGGCTGCTCCTATAGTCCGCAAGGACCGCCCAAAGACAGTCCATGTTGTTTTCGCCCTTGGTGTGAGAAAGCCCAAATTGTTTGTGGATCCAACTCTCCTGGCCAACGATGGGAACCGGGTCAGCATCAATTTGATACCCCTAGGAGACCTAGGCTCGATCACCCATTAGCCAGTCTTTCACTTCATTCAGAGATACAATTGGGTAAATTGACTCAAGTGTTATCTGAGCGCGCCCATGACACATTACCTTTCATGAGGGAGCAAGGGAAGAGCTTGGCGGAGTCTGTTAGTGATAGTGAGAGTGATATTAGCTTTATCGCTGCTTTAATATTCAAAAATTGCTGCCAAATGAATGTCGCTTGTCCTTGCGAATGGTACGATTTGAAGGCATTGTGAAGGAGGTTGAGGTTGTGTTAGCTCTGATGCATATAACCTTTGGCATTGTTGATGAAACTCAATCTTCTTCAAACTTCAGTGTTGTGGATCCTGATGAGATTTTGAGTAATGATGACTACTCTCGAGGTTGATATGCAAGAGGAGATTAAATATGAAGTGATGGCCAACGATGGGAATTGAGGAGGAAGGAAGCAGCAAGACCGCCGGTCAGCATCAATTTGATCCTCAGGCTTCTATCAATGAGGATGGAGCCAACTATGGAGAAACTAGGCCACCAGCCCTCCGGCATGAGAAGGAGGAGGTTAGAGGCAAGGGAATTAAAACCGGGTTATAATCAAGGTTCCATTTTTATTTTTGCATGTGCATGTTTGTGGAAGAAAAAGTGAACTCTTTTATTTTATAAACTACTCTTGAAGAGAGTTTATCAAATGGAAATTTTGGAGTTTCCCTTTCATAAGTGGAGATCCTTTGGTCGCGGGCATGATTTTTTTCACAGTTTGATTGAGCATGGGCAACTTCTCCTCCCCAGCTTGATCATGGCTCCGGGGGAGGGAGAGACGATGTGTCATCACTATGCAACTGCGTCTTTTATTTAGTTTTTTTAGGTTTCATATTCACCACACACCAAATTCAGAGCTTAATCATTAGCGCATCATAGTAACTCATTCCAATTGCTTAGGGTCAATTGTAGAGTGCTCCCGTCTCGCATAGAAATACGAGTAGGATAAATTTTTCAAGTTTTATCTGTTTATTCTACTCAAAAAGCGTGCCCATGTGAAAGATATAGTACCTAAACACCTAGAGGGGGGGTGATCGTTTTGGCCCATAGGTGACCTAATCCTTTTTAAACTTTATTGCACACCCAAATGTTTTAGTTGCGCAGCAAACTAATGAATAAATGTGTTGAAAAAATGAAAAAAAAATGATGAATGAAAAAGAAAGAAAAAGTTATATCACAGAATCTATGGGGGCGTGGTGCACCCTATTGTTGGTGCTACTTTTGCACAGACCTTAATCTTTTTTAAACTTTTAGGCAGATCACAGAATTATAAACAATTCTTCACAGCACACAGCACAGCAAACACAGCACACACAGAGTTTTATAGTGGTTCCCCAAGGTTGGGTACATCCACTTTCCCCTTCGCCTATCTAGTAGTGTACTAGATTCGACCAAACTCCTCCACTATCCTCAGATCCAAATCTACACTCAGAACCCCAAGGCCCTACAACTCAGCTTTTCCACAAAGCCTACCACTCAGCCACAAAGGCCTACACTCAGCCACAAAGACTTACACTCAGGCCTTCAACAAGGCCTACACTCAGCCAACAAGGCCTACACTCAGAGATTTCAATCTCCTACACTCAGGCTCTCAAGCCCTACCCTCAGCCTTTATAAATTACAGGCTTACAATCACTCAGATCCCAAAGGATCCTACAAGATAATTAATGAATTTACAAATAAACTCAACAACCAGAATGACAAGAGAGGGTGGTTGTGAGTTTCTTGATGAGTTCTTGGAAGAACTCAGCTGGATTCAATCTGACTTAGCTTTCTTCAAAGCTTCTTGAAAGTAGAACTCAATTAGATTGACTCCTTCTGCAGTTGATCCTTGACCTCTGCTTCTTAAGACCCAGAATGAATCTGAATCCTTCTTCTCAGCCTAGTTCCAACGGCTGATTTCTTGGAGGAGCCCTCTTTCTCCAACTTCTTAGATCTGCACTTGGACAGCTAGATCACTTCTTTAAATTGACTTGACTTTGTTCAATCTCTTCAACAACTTGTTGATCATCTATTTCTGTAGACAGCATAAGGCCTATTTATAGGCCTTCTTCATGGTAACCGGCTGGTCCGGTCCATAACTGAATTCTGACATCTCTGACAGGTGCTGTAGACCGGCTGGAACGGCAGCTGTCAAGTCATCCAGTCAGTTCTTGAAAGTTCTCTAACTGTCTGAAAGTGTCGAGACTTTCTATCTTTAAGTGTTCGACACTTATAGACTAAGTATCGACACAAGTAGTGTAAGTGTCGACACAAGTCTCATGGTGTCGACACAACTCCTTGTGTTGTAGGAATTACTATGTCTCGACACTTTCTTCTGCATGTGTCGACACTGAAATTGAGTGTCGACACAACTCCTTGTGTTGTAGAATTTGCTTCTCTTTTGTTGACACTGCTTCTTCAGAATGTGTCGACACTGATCTCCTTGTGTGTCGACACAACTCCTTCTTCAGTACTTAGTTGAATCTGTGTAAGTGTCGACACTAACTTCTTTGTGTCGACACATAGTCTTCAATGTTGATACTTGCTGAGTGTCGACACAGCTCCTTGTGTCGACACATACTTCTTCTGTGTTGAGACTTCAGCTGAGTGTCGACACATCTCTTAGTGTCGACACTTGTACTTAGAACTTCATTTGTTGAAATCTTGCTGTTCTTCACTAAGTGTCGACACAGACTCCTAGTGTCGACACTTTCTTCTATGTGTTGAGACTCTTCTGCTATGTGTCGACACATTGTTCATGGTGTCGACACTTGTACTTCAACTTTGTTGACTCTTCTGTTGAGTGTCGACACATTGTTCCTGGGTGTCGACACTTGTACTTGAACTTTGTCTCTGCAGACTTCTGCTGAGTGTCGACACAGATCCAAGTGTCGACACTTGTAGACACTTGAACTTTGTTGACACTGCTTTGCAGAGTGTCGACACTGCTGTACTCCAAGTGTCGACACTGCTTTCTGATCTCGACAAAGTTCCTCTGGGTGTCGACACTGCTTCTAAGTGTCGACACAGCTTCTCTGGACATTTCTTCATTGTGTGTCGACACAGCCTGTATGTGTCGACACTTTCCTTCTGGTGTCGACTCTGCATTCCTGGTGTCGACACAATTACTCCAAGTGTCGACACAGCTTCTCTGGATGTCGACACAAGTCTTCTTAAGTGTCGACACTTTTCTTCTAGGTGTCGACACATGGACTTAGAAACTTTTCATGCTTTATTCCTGCAAATACTTAACCTGCACAAGTAACTCAACATACATCAAATACACCTTATGATGTATATCATTGAGTTAGGGTGAGGCTTCTTCAAATCAGGTACATTTAGATCCAATGTACCCAACAATCTCCCCCTATTTGGAGAAGTCATAACCCTTAGTCAATGATATACACCATTACATAATAAAATTACAACAGTATGATGTAAAGCAGGATTATGTACAGCAGGGAAAACACTTAAACATGCATATCAATTTCAAAACATGTATCAGCACACAAATATGAAATATCATTATCGCAGAACAATAATGTAATAGATTTAACATATATCACATATTGTTTTTTCAAAATCTGTCAACATTATACATTTTCAGAAGTTCACTAAATTGAGTTTACTACAAATGATTACAACATAAACTTCAAGAAAAATGCTAAATCCTATGGCTGCTCAGTTCTGGTTCCTTAATGACTATTCCCTTTGCCAGCTTGAATCTTTAGCTTGGACAGGAGCATCAGCAGTCTTCAGCATCAGCAGGCTTCTTGCCTTTCAGATCTTTCTTCTTCAAGCTCTTCAGCTTTGATATTTTGCCTCTTTCAAAAGTAATGGTATAAGGCTTAGGAAAGTACTTGCTAGGCTCCTGTGCAGTAGGAGGTAGCTTTCCCATCTTTAGCCTTCCTTCTATATTGAACAATTGCTTCCTTGTCTGATTCTCATGTTTTCCTCCACTCCAGTTCAGAGATACCACTTATTTGTATCCTGTCTTGAATGTTATCCTTGGCAGCTTTCCAGGCAGTTCAAGATGATAATGTTTCCTAGAAGTGGTAGGACTCCATTGCTCAAAATCTGGTCTCTAAGTTCAAGCTTGTTCCTCTAAACCTCTTCTTAGACAATGCTTGTCTCTTCTTCTTTCTGCAAATTGCCTCTTGCATGGCTTTCAGAAATTTCCTTTGGCACTGGCTGAACAACCTTTCTCAATATGATGACATTCTGAATTCCTTGCCCCCAGGTGGGCTATACATAGACTGGACATCAGTCTTGATGTATCATGTCAAAAGTCTGGAGGAGGGTAGATGACTTGAGCCTACTTCAGCTGTTGCTCCCTCCTAGATATGCAGGATTAATTCCCAGATTCTGCCACATTGTCATCATCACATATAGATGGAGGATACCCAAGGGTGTAGCTCTGATAGAATTTGATATCCACTTTGCATGATCAGAGCTTGCCTTTGACTAACACCCTCTCCCCCATTTATGACTTCTCTTTCAATGTGATCCCTTAAGATCATCTTTTTGAAATCTCACTCTGAGCATTCAGATAAGTTAACTCCATCCCTTTGTAGAAAGGTCTTCAACCTTTGGAGCTTTTCAGAGATGATTAGCTTCTGAGACTCTTGAATGTGCAGAAGTCTTAACAGCAGTGAGGCTCTCTTCCAGAAATACTTTGTCAAATTCTTCTTTAGCTATAGTGGTCAGTCTGCCCTGGGCAGTTGCTATATTCTTCAGTTCAGTGACTATGGCATTGTGTGAAGCTGTCAGTAAGGTTGTCATTCATTCTTAGATCTGATTTCTCAAGAACATAAGCCTTGTTTCACTTCTAGCTCATGTCAAGTCCACCTGTGCTTCTTAATTTTCTCTGGATGTGTTAGCCAAGATACACCTACTGCATTTCCACCCTTGTGGAAGCAGTCTGTCATTTCTCCTTCTTATTAATGGTTCATTTCAAACCTTGATTGATTTAATGTCCTTGGGCTAGATCAAATTGGCAGTGATTTGTGCCCTTCATCAACATAAGTTTCTATTAGCTTTTCTATGCTCATCCATAGCTTGATCTGCATATGCAACCATCAGAGAACTGCATTATAATCAATAGCTGGGGCTGGCTGTACTATAGACTGTGGAGCAACAGTTTGTAGCCTTTCTTATAAGTCTTTGGCTCCTTCTTCTTGAAGACATGAAATTTCCTCTTTTTGGCTAGCCCTTGCAGCCTCCTCATCTTCAGATGCTGAGGAGCTGGCTATGTCAACCCTCTCCTTTAGGGCTTAGAAGTGAATCCTTTCAGTCCTTGGTGGTTGCTCAGCATCCTTTGTGCCTTCTCAGGTTTCTTTACTTGCAGTTTCTTCTTCAATCTCCACTTGCTCCCCCTCAACAGCAATTACTTTCTCCCCCTCAGCAGCAGCTTATTTCTTTCTCAAAATCTGTCTTGATCTAGATTTATCTGGGAATAAAGCTCTTCCATGGTAAACTCTTGTTGAGTGAAGGAGCTGGAGTAATCTCTAGGTATCTCATCAACCACTGGATCAGGAACCACTTCTAGTACAACAGATGTGTCTTCTATGACAACATCCTGGAACTTGGCACTATGTCAGTCTGAGTTTTGCATTAGGTAATGATCATCAGACAAATCAGTCATCTTCCATAGAAAAATCTAAAGTGTCATTAGTTCAGTGATTACCTCAAGTATGATGTGTGGTTGTAGCTCTTTCACTTTCCTAAGTGTAGTGGGTTCAGTTACAACAGTGGAAGCTCCCCCTGGAGCTTTGGATCCTTGTGGACTGGGGCTTAGCTTGATGGTAGCTCCCCCTTGTGCATCTCAGCTTCATCTTGAGGAGCAGGAGACTGTCCACTGCAGGCTCTTTCTCAGTGCTCATCTGGAGTGAAAACAACCTTGTTCTTCACTTTCAGAGCTGCTAGTGAGGACTACTTGATCCACTGGAGCAGTCTTCCTTCTTCTTCCTTTGGAGGAATTTCTTGTTTCAGAAATTGTCTTCTCAGGAGTTGGCATTTCTTTGGACAGTACACCCTGTCCCATCTTAGAGAAGATTCTCAACCTTATGTCCATTCTCCTCATGTAGATTAATTTTGAACCTGTCCAGCAGATTGGTTGCATTACCTCAGGTATACTGTTCCAGCAAGGTAAAGACTTAGTAATTCTGCCCCGGTTGGGCTTCTTCATAGCTTTCCTTAATCTTAAAACACTATAACTGTACCAATCAGTATCTTAGTTTGAAGATTATCCTTGTCATTAAGGCTATTGAACATAGAGGCTGAGACACTCTGTCATGGCCCTCCAGGCTTGCTGAGAATAACTTTTGCCAACAATCTCAGACATGAAATTTGCCTTGGCGTTCATGCCCTTTCTAAGAAAACAGATCCTATCTTCATCTTAGGATCCAGTCCAAACCACACCAGGTTCAGATGCTTCCTCTAGTCTTTAGTAGCAGTAACTCATCTTCTTCTTCCTTGAGTTCTTGGTAGCTGGAGATAGTACCTTCCTCAGACTCTTAGGGATACCTTAACCCTTGCTCCCCATGAACTCTTGGATTTGATTCTTGTAGTCCAGATTCATCCACCTTGGCTCCATTGAGGAATTCAAGTACCTCTTTCTTCCATATCTTTGATCGGTTCTGAAACTAATATTCTAACCCGGAAGTCTCAGCTACTAGGGTTACGACAGACGCCTTTGATTCTCTTGATCAGCATCTTCGAAATGCGTGCCGCGCACCGAGCTCATATCCTTCATTGACATTCTCTTCTCAAGCTTAGGCGCCATTAGGGTTTGTAGAAATTTGTCTTGAGAGAAGAGAGGATGTCGACACAGAAGTTTTGGTCTCGAAACTTTGGTGAAAGCGTGTCGACAAACTAATGGCGAAAACCTATTTATACCTTTCTAGAATTTTGAAGATGAACAGGGCGGGCGTCAAAATACTTAAAATTGTGTCGACACTGTTGCAATAAGTGTCGACACTGACTTATAATGTCTCGACACATATGTGTCGACACAAGTTATAGTCAACAGATTTATATGTGTCGACACTTGGTTTATGTGTCGACACACATAACTCGACACATAGTCGAGACTTTACTTAGAGACTAATTCTGAGTAAATACTAAGTGTCGACACCACATTGGATGTGTCGACACCTACTCTGCATGTGTCGACACTAATATCTCTGAAGTGTCGACACCAACTTCCTAGATGTGTCGACACCTATTTCTCTGAAGTGTCGACACCACTATTCTATGTGTCGACATAGACAACTTGTCTATGTGTCGACACCTTTTTACTTAGCCAATTTTTGATAAACTTACTCTAAGTTTATCATTTACCTAGTTCAATTTTAAATTTATTGAACTTAGCTTCTATCTAGGGGCTTAGTATACATATCAGCTAGTTGATTATCTGTTATTAACATATACTCAAGTGAAATATCCTTCTCTTTCTACATGCTCCCTAAGAAAATGATATTTAATTTCAATATGTGTTTAGTTCCTACTATGGGATACAGGATTATTAGCAATATTGAAATAGCACTTAGTAGAATCACAGATAGAGTGGAGTTCTACTTACTTGAAATACCATAGTCCTTCTAGCTGATGTTGTATCCACAGAAGTTGAGCACAGCAACTTCCTGCAGCCACATACTCTGACTCTGCAGTGGAGATAGCCACACTGGTTTGCTTTCTTGCTACTCCATGAATATTCAGTCTCCCACCTAGGAATTGACAGGTTACCAGTAGTGTACTTTTTCCTATCTTCTTTGCATCCTGCAAAGTCTGCATCTGAATAACCTGTTCAGATCAAAAGTCTTCATTCCTAGGGTACCAGAGGCCTAGATAGGGAGTGCCCTTTAGATATCTCAATATTCTTTTGACTGCTGTCAAATGAGACTCTTTAGGGCAGGCTTGATACCTTAGCACAACACATGTAGCATACATGATGTCTGGTCTACTAGCAGTCAAGTATACAATAGGGAGCCAACTATCCCTCTATACAAGGTCTTCATCTACAGGTTTCCCTGCATCATCCTTTGCTAAGAGACATACTTGACCCCATAGGAGTCTTCATGGTACTGGATGAATCCATACCATACTTCCTTATGAGTTCTAGGGTGAACTTGGACTGACATATGGATAAACCATTCAGTCTGTTCTAACTTGGAGACCCAAGAAAGAACTTCAGCTCTCCCATACTACTCATCTCAAACTGACCTTGCATAAGTTTTGCAAACTTTTTGCAAAAAGGCTGCTTTCAGTAGACCCAAATATAATGTCATCTACATATATTTGGACTAGTATAATCTTTGCCTCTAGATTCCCTAAGGAATAGAGTCTTATCTATTTTCCCCCTTGAGAACTTGTTCTCAATGAGGAAACTAGATAGGGTTTCATACCAAGCCCTAGGGGCTTGCTTTAACCCATATAAAGCTTTCCTAAGTCTATAGACATGATGAGGTAGAGTTGATAGAATCAACAAAACCTGAATGGCTGTTCCACATAGACTTCTTCTTTAAGATTACCATTCAGGAATGCTGACTTGACATCCATTTGGTATACCTTTGAATCCTTGATAGGTTGCATAGGCCAAGAACATCCTTATGGCTTCCAGTCTGGCTACTGGAGCAAAGGTTTGATCAAAGTCAATACCTTCTTCTTGCCTATATCCTTTAGCAACCAAGTCTTGCTTTATTCTTAATGATGACCTCCTTGTTCATCCATCTTATTCCTGTAAAGATCCACTTGGTTCCTATTATATTGTGGTCTTTGGTTTAGGAACAAGTTCCCAGACCTTTGCACCTCTTGAACTGATTAAGCTCTTCTTGCATTGCTTCAGTCCATTGTGGATCTAGGATGGCTTCTTCAAACTTCTTGGTTCAACTTGAGATAGAAAACTGGAGTAGAGTGCTGCACTTCATGATTTCTGCTCCTGGTTTGTACTCCTTGTCTTGGATCTCCAATAATCTGCTCTACTGGATGATCTCTAAGATGCCTATTGGCTGGAGGCATCCTAACTTCTGGTTGAACCTCTTCAGCATCTCCATCATGCTGTACTCCTTGTCTTCTGTAATTGGCAACATGTAGTTACTCCCCCTGGACAACAGCTACTTTCTTCTACTTGCTGTCTTGCAGTGCAGGTACCTTCTTCTATAGTAAGCTTGTTCATTTCTCTTTTTTAGTCAACCTGTGGGGCTGCATACACTACTAGACAACTCATTGTTAATAAGTTTAGTCTCATCAAAAACTACATGTACAGACTCTTCTACAACTTGAGTAGTCAAGTTGTAGACTCTATAAGCCTTACTATTGTTGTTGTACCCAACAAAAATTCCCTCTTGGGACTTGGCAGCAAACTTAGTCAAGTAAGACTTTCCATTGTTAAGTATGAATAACATTTTGCAACCAAAGATCCTGAAGTAGGATAGGTTTGGTTTCCTGCCTTTCACAACTTCATAGGGGGTCTTGTTGAGGCCTTTTGGTGATATGGTAGCCCTATTGATAACATGGCATGCAGTGTTAACTGCTTCAGCCCAGAAATATTCTGGCAGTGATGTATCACTTAATAGGGTCCTACCAGCCTCTATCAAGGTCCTATTCTTCCTCTCAGCAATGCCATTTTGCTGAGGTGTTCTAGGTGAAGAAAATTCTTGAAATATCCCAAAGTCTTCACAATAGTTTTGTCATGCTATCAGACTGAAACTCAGTACCATGGTCACTTCTAATTTTGACCACTGTACTATTTAGTTCATTCTGAATTTGCTTGACAAAGTTATAAGAAGACATTAGGTGTTTCAGATTTCTGTCTTAAGAAGAACACCCAGGAAAACCTTGAGTAGTCATCTACAACTACAAAGGTATAGACCTTCCTACCTAAGCTGTGAACTGGCATTGGACCAAAGAGATCCATATGCAAGAGGTATAAACACCTCACAGCATCTTTGTTTCTCTATGCTTCTAAAGGTGGATTTAGTCTGCTTGCCCTTTTGACAAGCTGAGCAATATACCATCTTTAACACACTTAACTTGAGGACCATTCCTCACTAACTCTTTACTAAAGAGTTTGCCAATAGTCTTGTAGTTAAGATGGGCAAGCCTCTTGTGCCATTTGACACAATGAGAGACTGTCTCATCAGCTACAAGACACACTGGAGAAACATTGTTCTCAAACATAATGTCTAAGACAATAGACATTCCTTTTCCTATAACCAGTCAAAATGATCTATCTTGATCACTTGACCTCTTGATATGACAACCATTTTTAACAAATGAGATGTCATACCCTACATCACTTAATTGACTTATACTTATTAGGTTGTGTTTCAACCCTTTAACATAAGCCACTTGAGTAATGGTAACCAAGTTACTAGAAATGTTACCAAATCCTTTGATGATTCCTTTTTCAGAACCACCAAAGGTTACTTTTAGGACCATCTTTTATTGGAATGTATAGTCCCTTAGTAATCCTTTAGTTCCAGTCATATGTCTGGAACATCCACTGTCCAAGTACCATGTTGGGGTATGGCCACTTGGACTCACCTGCAAAACAGATTAATGAACCTTAGAACCCAAAGAATTCTTGGGTCCTTGGTACTTGTTAGTTTGCAATCTGACAAAGCTACCTACTGGCTTTCCAACAGGTAGTTTGGTACTCACTTTGGCACTAGCATTGTGCCAACAGTCCATTGCAAAATGGCCAACCTTGCCACAGCACCAACATTCAAACTTATTGTACCTTTGCTTAGGTACTGTCTTTGTGTCTTATCTACAGCAGACTTGTTGAATGTTGGGGCTTTGCCCTTGGACTTGAACTTGGACTGCTCAGTCCTTGCAGGTTTAAAAAAACCCCAAGTCCAGTTTTACCTTTATGATGAACAAATTCATCAATTAAAGGTAGCACTGACTTAGGTTTAGAAAACCTAGCAACAAGCTCTCTCTCTTTCTGAAGATTGATCTCCAGACTCTTGATTTGATCATTCTTAAAGGTGATAGTCCCCATCTGAATCACTGTTATGTGTTTCAGTCTGGCTATCTCATTAAGCTTTTGATCAAATCAAGCTTATCTCAGAATCTGTTGCAGCAGCTTTAAGATCAGCAATTCTCCTTTGCCTGACTTTTGGCTAGGGACTTGCTTTTCTTGTAAGCTTGCAACAGCACTTTATATTCATCTATAAGCTGATGAATATCTTCCTTCAGACTCAGATACACTCTCATCACTAGATGATGATGAATCTGATTCTGTACTAGAACAATTGAACTATGAACTTAATGTTGAACTTTGTACCTTACTGGGTCCTGGCTGCTCCAGGATTTTGTCAAGCTCTTCAAAGCCATTAGCCCTTGGCATTGACTGTCTTCTTGTTCATATATAGACTCCATTATCTGCATGAATTCTTCTTCTTCTTCTTCAGCAAACAGCCCTATGTATGCCTTCAATCAGACTCAGTTTCTGAAGAAGAGATATCTGATAGAGTCTTCTCCTTCTTGGCAACAAAAGACTTCTCTTTCTTGCCTTTGAAATGAGTCTTCTTCTGTCACTAGACTCTTTCCTCTTCTCAGGACAATCTGCAACAACATGGCCTTGTCTATTGCAGCAATAACACTATTTTGAAGACAGTTGCCTTGCTAGACTTAGTCCTTTCTCCTGTCTTTCTTTGAAGACATCTTTTTTGATAAGAGTCTTCCTTCCCTGTGAAGTGTAGAAGGCCTTGACCTCCACTGTTTCTTCTTTCAAGAAACTTCTGAAAATGTCTAGTGAAGGCAGCAAAGTCTTCATCACTTTCACTGCTTTCAGAATTCTTTGCTGTTGACTGACTCATCTGACTCTCAGATTCAACTCCTTTGGAGGTGGAGATGACTTTTATTCCTGCACTTTCTGGAGGCTTCTGTCTTGAAAGCTACTGTTCTTTCCTTGTGTTCAGTTCTTGTTGATTTCTCCTCCTCTTTCCTTACCACTGTCAACTGCATTTCATAAGACAATAACTTGCCAAACAGTGTAGGTGGAGGAATTTCTCCCAACTTGCCATTTCTCTAATGGCACAAATCTTTGTGTCCCAATCTTTAGTTAGGGACCTTAGGAACTTGTCATTTAGTTCATAATTGTTGAACTCTCTTCCATAAGACATGAGTTCATTCACTATTCTGTAGAACTTCTTATAGCACTCAGTTATGCTATCACCCTTTCCTTGTCTAAAACTTTCATACTCCTGATTTAGCAAGGACTTTCTATCTTGTCTAACTTCTTCAGAACCCTCCATATAGACAATAAGTGTGTCCCACATCTCTTTGGCTGTCTTACAGTGTATAAGATTCTGAAATGTTGCATCATCTATGGCACTTACTATAATGTTTTGTGCCCTCTTGTCCATGGTGGCTAGGAATAATCTCATCCTTAGTCATTTCAGAGAAATCCTTTTGGAGTTCTCTGATTTGCATCTAGACACTGATATCTTTCATGGGCACATATGGCCCCTTCTTTTAACTGTGATGTAGATCCTAGGGTCTGAGGCCTTCCATAAACAGCCTTAACCCTTTCTTTCCAGATGCCAAAGATTCTCCTTTCTACATATGGGTAATTTCATGGAGCCCAAGTTCCTTGTGATTCTCTGTTGAACCCATGGTTCTTGCTTTTCTTGATCTGTTTTGTGTTAGACTGAATCTGCCAATCAGGATCTCCTCAGACTGTTATGTCCTTTTTGAGGAACCTCGCTCTTTGATACCACTTGAAAGATATTAGTACCTAAATCACCTAGAGGGGGGGTGAATAGGTGACCTAATCCTTTTTAAACTTTAATGGCAGCAATCACAGAATTATATCACAGAATTCTTCACTGCACTACTTTTGCATAGCAATCACACAGAATAAAGCACAGCACAGCAGTACACACAGAGTTTTATAGTGGTTCCCCAAGATTCTGGGTACATCCACTTTCCCCCTTCGCCTATCTAGCAGTGTACTAGATTCGGCCAAACTCCTCCACTATTCTCAGATCCTCAGATCTTACACTCTGAACCCCAACCAGGTTCCTACAACTCAGGCTCAAAGCCCTACCACTCAGTCTTCACAAAGACTTACACTCAGCCTTCAACAAGGCCTACACTCAGCCAACAAGGCCTACCTCACAACAAGGCCTACACTCAGAGAAATTTCAATCTCCTACACTCAGGCTCTCAAGGCCCTACCACTCAGCCTTTATAATTACAGGCTTACAATCACTCAGATCCCAAAGGATCCTACAAGATAATTAATGAATTTACAAAGTGTATTAACTCAACAACTCAGAATGACAAGAGAGGGGGTTGTCTGAGTTTCTTGATGAGTTCTTGGAAGAACTTTCAGCTGAGATTCAATCTGACTTAGCTTTCCTTCAAAGCTTCTTGAAAGTAGAACTCAATTAGGGATTGACTCCTTCTGCAGTTGATCCTTGATCACTCTGCTTCTTAAGAACCCAGAATGAATCTGAATCCTTTCTTCTCAGCCTAGTTCCAATAGCTGATCTTCTTGGATGGAGCCTCTCTCTCTCCAACTTCTTAGATCTGCACTTGGACAGCTGATCACTTCAATCTGACTTGGACTTGTGTTAATCCTCTTCAACAACTGTGTTAATCATCAATTTCTGTATTGCTGACAGAATAAGGCCTATTTATAGGCCTTCTTCATGGTAACCGGCTGGATCCGGTCCATAACTGAAGCTTTCTGACATCTCTGACAGGTTGCTGTAGACCGGCTGGAACGGCAGCTGTCAAGTCATCCAGTCAGTTCTTGAAAGTTCTTTGTAACTGTCTGAAAGTGTCGAGACTTTCTAGTCTTTAAGTGTCGACACTTATAGACCTAAGTGTCGACACAAGTTAGTGTAAGTGTCGACACAAGTCTACAATGGTGTCGACACAACTCCTTGTGTTGTAGGAATTCTATGTCTCGACACAGTGCTTCTTCTGCATGTGTCGACACTGAATATTGAGTGGGTCGACACAACTACTTGTGTTGTAGAATTTGCTTCTCGACACTGCTTCTTCTAAGAATATGTCGACACTGATCTCCTTGTGTGTCGACACAACTCCGTGTTCTTCAGTACTTAGTTGAATTCTGTGTAAGTGTCGACACAACTCCTTGGTGTATCGACACATCTTCTTCAATGTTGATACTTGCTGAGTGTGAGCTCCTTGTGTCGACACACTTCTTCTGTTGAGACTCAGCTGAGTGTCGACACATTCCCATAGTGTCGACACTTTCTTAGTGTTGATGACTTGCTGACACAGCTCCTTGTGTCGACACAAGTGTTGATGCTCGACACATTGTTCTGGTGTCGACACTTACTTCAAGTGTTGACTCTTGAGTGTCGACACATTGTTCTGGGTGTCGACACTTGTACTTGAAGACTTTGCTGAGTGTCGACACAGCTCCAAGTGTCGACACTTTCTGGTGTAGACACAGTTCTTCTAGGTGTCGACACTGCTGTTAAGTGTCGACACTGCTTCACTGTACTTTCTTCATTGAGTTTCGACACTGCTCCTTGTGTCGACACTGCTCCTTGTGTCGACACTTTCTGTCTGGTGTCGACTCTGCATCCCTGGTGTCGACACAATGACTCCAAGTGTCGACACTGCTTGCCTGGGTGTCGACACAAGCCTTCTTAAGTGTCGACACTTTCCCTCTGGGTGTCGTGGACTTAGAAACTTTTTGAAATTTGCAGAGTGTACTTAACCTGCACAAGTAAACTCAACATACATCAAATACATTATGATGTCGATCATTGAGTTGGGTGTCGTACATTTCAATGTACCCAACACCATGACACATTACCTTGCATCACTGAAAAGAATATCTTCGGATTAGTGATAGTGAGACAGTCAAGTGTAAAATAAATAATGTCAACATCGCTGCTTTATGTATGTGTCGAATATTAATGCAAACAGAAGATGGTCTGAAGGCAGCTGGAGCTGCTAACTTTCAAGTGTGGGAACAATGGAGAATGACATACTTGTATTCTGAAAGAGAGTGCACTTTTTGCAATGTTGATGATTGTGTATTTGCCTTAAGGAGCCGCACCAATCTTCTTCATCTAGTGCTGAGAGCATCAGTGTTGAAAATCGATCTTTTGTAATTTCTGATGAGATTTTGAGTAATGATGACTACAGTTTTGAGATTGAGGATCGGGTCAAGGTTGATATGCAAGAGGAGATTAAAGATGAAGTGTCTTGAGAACGATGATGTGCATGAAAGTGTTGATATTGTTTGGAATGATGAGGAGATGATGCAAGCTGAAGTTGAGGAGGAAGGAAGCAGCAAGACCGCGAAGTCTGGTGTTTGTCGGTTGATGCCGCAAATATTTTACTAATTCTGATAATTCTCTGCCCAAACAATTTAAACATGGTGGGCCGGTCTACTCAGAGGGTGGATAAATGAACATGTGTTATCTGAGACTAAATCTGAGGTTGTGTTGTGTGATTGATGGCGCTCTCCTACTATGGAGAAACATAAACAAGAAAAATTGTTGTGCACAACAGCCCTCCGGCGTTTCAAGGGAATTAAAACTCCCCTGGGTTCTAAAGCCTTCACATCTCGCATGGCAGGGGAGAACCACCATAAGTCTGCATATAGCTGAGTGTGAAGGTTATCCGGGCCATTTTTATTTTTGCATTGTTGATCTATATTTCTCTTTTGTGTGTGGATGTTTGTGGACTTCTTTTATGCTTAGTTTACTAATAGACAATTATGAGAACTCTTTTATTTTTCTACTTAATATAGGTAGTTGGTTCTTAAGGATGGTAAACAAAAGGGTGACAACCCAATTTCTCTATTTTGTTTATCAAACTTACATAAATTTCTACTTTTATTATTTGTTGTGCTGGAGTTTCCCTTTCATAAGTGTGATGATCCTTTGGTCGGGGATGGATTTTTTTCAACTTACAATCTTCTGGTACTCTATTTTGAGCATGGGAAACTTCTCCTCCCCAGTTCTTTATTTAAATTTTATTACTATATCTTGATCATGTATTGCATAGATTAAGTCCGGGGGAGGGAGAGACGATGTGTCATTACCCACTATGCATGCACAATTGCATACTAGAAGACTTTTATTTCAGTTTTTTTAGTGTAGTTTCATATTCACCACACACCACATCATTCACTTGAGTGCATGCTTAATCATTAGCGCATCATGGGAGTAACTCATTCCTTGTTGTGATTGGGAAAATAGCTATTGGCTTAGGACTATCAGTTAGAGTAAAATATTACTCTTGGTGCTCCTAGTAGAGTGCTCCCGTCTCGCATAGAAATACGATGGATAAATTTTTCTTTATGCTTTTAGTTTATATCTTTCTTTAATTGTGTGAATATTGTTTATTCTTCAGTGGTGAATCTGGTGTCAGACCCATAGGGATGTGTGTAGATGCAAGCCTCATATTGCTCCAGTCGGGAGGAAGGGTAATCTTTCTTAGTGGCAAATAACTTGCCCCAAGCTATTCTCACATGGGAAGAGGTTAGTTCAAGCACGCAAGTCATGTAGGCCATCGTTTTGGCCCAGTTTACTTGTGTACCCGTTCCATCTTTTCCTCGCTAGCCCCGTTTTGTCTACCCCGCTTTTTGATTCAGCTGATTTCTCACCAAATCCAAAAGTATATGCACACCCAAATTGTTTTAGTTGCGTTATTATTTTATGTTGTGATGTTTTCTTTTGTGAGGCATGTTCTAATGAATAAATTCAAATCTATTTGGTATTTCTTGTTGGGATTGGCGGTGCACACAACCATGTTGTCCATCCAAGTATGGGGGCGTGGTGCACCCATTTGTATTTGTGCTGGCAGTGTAGCTTCCATATTTATCTTTGTATACCCCATCGTAATCCAAGTCCCATCTCAAACCTAAAGTCCTACTGATTTGTACGTTGAACCAAACCAGTGTCATGGAGAGAGTGTGGAAGGGTGAGCTTATGATCACTGACATTAATGGATTTCTTTGGAGCTAGTCCCGAGCCCCAATCTTTGGCAATGCTTGCCTCAGCGATCAGTCTAATTTCTTCTTATTCGTGATCAGATGATTCACTTTGATTTTATTTTTGAGTAGAAATAATATTTAGGTATGCTTTGAGAAATGTATAAACTATTTTGCATAAGCAGGAATTTATTTTACTGTATTTCTTTGCGTGCGAGCATGCGATTTCGCATGGAACTCCGCTCTTACAGTTACTTGCACTTCACTTTTTGTGTGTTATTGCTATTAATTCACTTGTTCACATTTCCTCATGAAGTGCACTGTTTTAGTCTATTGTGGTGTGCAATTGCGCACTACTTGTTGGGGTTAAGCATATGGTGCTCCCTATATTGTTTCTATATTGTTTTTCTCTCTGTTTATGTGTGTTGGAGGTGTGTGTCAGGCTATGTTGTTGTGTACAGGTGGGAAGATCTCAAATTTTGCCAGATTTATTTCCTGTAGAAATCACATGGTCGTGTGTTTTCTTGACGCACAATTGATGCCGCCGTGTGATTCCTACAGAGCTCTTATTTGGTGATCTCGTGTTGTGTGTTTTGTTCACGCACAGTTGGTTTCAACCGTACGTGATCAAAATCGCACGAGCTTGTCTTTTTGTCTAAAAATTTTATGTAATTATTGTCTGTGTGTTTTCTTTACACACGGTTGGATTCAATTGTGTGTGAAGTAAACACATGATTTGTTCAGAATGGCCTGGTTTTCAGTGAACTGTCTCTAACCGTGCGTTTTGTTTGGCACGTGCATGATCAAATCTTACGGTCTCTGGTTGTACCCGGTTGGGTGATTTTTGGAGGATAAATTTGCACAATGCAAGCATGGTCATGCGTTTGACCGTGCATGCCTATTTTTCTGACCGTTCACTATTTAAGCATAGGATTTTGCTCTTTTTTGGAAGCATCTCTCTTTTTCGTGTCCTGAGCTCAAGTTCCGCCCCATTCCGCCGCCCACCATTGGAAGGTGTTTCGGCCTCAATATTCTTGCAAATCAAAGTCTCGGACATCTTCTTGGCCTCCTCCATCATTTGTGTGCTTCCAAGCTCCGCTTCGAGGTAATTTCTTTTGTGCCCTTGGAGTTCTCCGAAGTGATCGTGGCCGAAGGTGATTGACAAAAATATGGCCTCATTGGAAGGTGGTGACAACCCTTCTCTATCCCGGACGATACTTGAAGACCGAGAACGAACGAGGATTGACAATCCTTTGATTTCGGTCGCGACCCTTCGACGTGTCTTCGTGCTTTGGTTGTAATCTCACCTCCTCCTCATTGTAGTAATTATTTTTTTGAATGTTTTGTTCGTATGGAGTGATCTTTTGCAAAACCCTTATTTGTTTTAATGCAATTTTCATGTCTATACCATATGCATTGTGGTTTATATGAAGTGAGGAGCGCCTCCATCTCGTAGTTTTTTTCCGCCATCGAGTTAGTTGTCACACTAGCAATTGCTAGTGTCGTGCGTTGCGATAGATGGTTCGCCTATGCGAACCGTCCATCTTCTTGCCTTCTCGCTCATCCGCCTATCGAAGCAGTGCATATCAGCCTGCATAACCTCCATCCACCAAGCGAAGCGGTGCTTGCGACCCGCATTAGCGTTGTTTAGATTTTTGTTTTAATTTGCAAAACAATCCAAAGCTTTTTTTAGTTTTAAAATCTTTATAATTCATCTTCTAAATGGCGGAATCACAACTCACTCTGCGTTCATTGTGAGATCGATACTCTGTAAAATTCCCCCTATTTTATATTACTTGAACGATCAGTACACTTGCTGTGAGTGCATCACCCAACCGCATGTAAAATCCCAAATTTAAACACTACCACATGGCTAATTAATAAGAGATAATCTAATATCTTCAAGATTCCCCATAGTCTAATATAGAAATCTCAACTAACCATAGAAATCAAAACAATAGCTTGCATTTACAGTGAAATCTAGCATCTAGGAAGAGAGTAGAAGAGAGGGGGGAGAGGAAAATGGGGATCTTACAACGAGGTTGAAGAAATTAGGGCACAGGTTTGGCAATCCCAGAACCAATATGACTACACTCTGCTCAATATAGAGCTTTGCCGACGTCGATCCCAGCTGTAACACCTCCATCTGTCACATGAAATATAACTGAGGGTCCAGCCAGGACCCCACGTCATATTCCACAGACAGTCGGCGGAGTTACGCATTAAAATCATAGAATCATACGTATTCTAACTCAGAGTGCATTCTAACAGAAGCAATTTAAGTTGTAGAACCCATATACCATGAATGTCCATGACACAAATAGGTATGATCACCAAATAGACCAAATATTCTGGCCTTATGACCTTACAACTATTTTCTTTACATAAATTGTATTCATACATCGACACACAAGTCGGCCACACATGAAAACATTACATGTTCTCCTTTAGGCCTTCGAGGGCCAGCCAATCACAGCACAAGGGGCTTCAGCCCGTGACGTTCCCTTTGGTTCTCCAGCACCTGCATAACATGGCCCACCAAAACGTGGCAAACAAAACAATGATCAGCATTAGCTGACCAATTTATAATGACTCCACCCCTGACTCAGGGCAGCAGTTCTCCTTCCCTACAAACAACATCATATATAATATATATATATATATATATATATATATATATATATATATATATATATATATATATATATATATATATATATATATATATATATATATATATATATATATATATATATATATATATATATGTATATATATGTATATATATATATATATATATATATATGTATATATATATATATATATTGTGGCAATAACCATGTGTGTTCAAGCACGATTCACCACAGACACAAGGCTCGATCAGGCACACGCCTCGTGCACTCGGGGAACATTCTCGATGTACCCGATCTTCCGGGTACCACCACCATCCACATTCCAAGACTTGATGGTTAAACTTGAGCATTTCTCTTTCCTTCCTATGAGTTGACAAAGTCAAAGGAGCTCTACTTTCAGATTCAATCCAGTGACTCTCTCCAAGTCGATCGTCATAAGGTGGGTGCAGGTTAGCCAAATCTCATTGCTCAAATCGTCAGGCCATCAAGCCACGACGCGGGTCAGCGTCCCCCTTGTTCCCAAGCAGAACTTCTTAAGTCCTCACTAATAGATCGCAAAAAATGCTTAATTCCTCACGCACATAACATACACAGATATTAAGTAAAGGCTCTCAGGTCTCCCAGAGACAGGCCACGCACGAATATAGCTCATAGGGAGCTATCACCGGCGTTAACACTATCGCCGCGCATTAACTTCCAATCCTTTCTTTTTCAGGATTTTTGGGGCATTGCAATTCTACCATCTTTTAAGAAATTTCATCCTGAAATTTTATTCATTGAAAGGAAATCAGTACATAAGTGTACGACATAATTTTACAAAAATAACTTAGGAAATTCATCTTGCATGGTTTGCTCACGCTCACATGTCAATTATTCACAGTCACAATTGTCCCAACGGACTTTGACCATCGTGATTGTCTTGTTACGTAGTTGTCTGATTTTCGTATCATCGATATGAATGGGTATAACCTTCGTCATTAGCACATTATCCACCGGTACTTGACCATTCGCAATCATTTGTGTAAGCGCATGCAAAGCCTTCAACAACACCGAGATGTGAAACATATCATGTCAACCACTTAGCTCCATCGAAAGAGCTAGTCGATAAGCAGCTTCACCAGCTCGTTCAATCACTTCAAATGGACCAAGGTACCTCTGACTCAGCTTTTTAAAGCGTCGAATCTCGGACACACCTCTAAAGAGATTTATCTTTAGATATACCTAATCGCCAACCACAAACTCCGCGTTTTGGTGTTTGGCACTGTAGTACTTAGCTTGCCTATCCGGGGCCATCAATAGCCGATCTCGTATAATGTGTATAGTCGAATTTGCATCTTCGACTTCTTTACGCTTATACAACTTCAATTCTCTTGTTTTCACCCAAGCTAAAGGAGTACGATATTTCCTACCGTATAAAGCTTTGAAGGGCGTAATTTGAATGCTACCTTGATAGCTATTATTATAGGTGAACTCGACCATATATAGATGGTCTCCCCGCCTCTTCCCGAAATCGAAGGCGCACATACGGAGCATATCCTCCATTATCCTATTGGTTCTCTCAGTCTGACCATCTGTTTACGGATGAAAGGCTGTATTGAACTTCAGTTTAGTACCCGACAACTGGTAGATTAGCATCCAATCATTAGAAGTAAAACGCTCATCTCTGTCATTGACGATACTACGGGACACACTGTGCAACCTTACTATGTTGTCAACATACAACTTAGCCAATTTTTCAACTGAATCATCCTTTTTATTTGGTATGAAGTGTGATACCTTTGTCAATCGGTCAACAATCACCCACACGACATCGTTCCGGCTCTGTGATCTCGGATCCCCATGCACGAAATCCATAGAGATATCATCGAACTTACACACCGGAATTGACAACGACTTCAGGAAACCTCCAGGCTTCTATCATTCAACTTTTACCAAGGCACAAGTTTGGCACTTTGCCACGTAAAGATTTATGTCCTTTAAACCCGGCCACCAGAACATCATTGTCATGTCCTTGTACATTTTTGTGCTCCCTGGGTGGATTGAGTATTTAGTAAAGTGTGTCTCATACATCAACTCCTTCTGTAGTTTACCCACATTTGGGACGCACAAATGTTCGTCCTTTCACAAAAGACTGTCATCCAAGGAGAACTGGGAATTTGACCCATTTGTTGCATAACATTTCATACTTTCATCGAGTTCCGTTGCTTGTCGAATCTTGTTCGCGAGATCATATTGCACCTCCGTCGAGTTCAAGAACACATTTGTAGTGGTGTTCTTGTCAACACAAGAAATGTTGGGTATTGTATCGACACTAACCCAGATTTGATGAAGTCATCCTTGAACTAAGATGAATTAAGTAGTATTTGATGCTTGGTTTGAGTTATGTGTTTGTAGGATTCTAATGGGAAGTGTAGAGCAATGTTAGTCTACAATGGGCCACCAAACACATGACCATACAATGTAATCCCTCATTGTGTGATCCAAGGTGTTGACTCATGTGTAGTCTCTCTATTGGGATACACTTCATATTCAAGCTCTAGGACTAAGTGGAAAAGACTTGATGCTGGTCTCACCAAAGAAGAAGAGAATTCTGTCAAGAAAATTTTCTAAGTATTATACTCGAGTAGTTCTATATCTACTCGAGTAAATAGCTGAGTTTATACTCGAGTAATATTACTCTTACTCGTGTAAGGATGACAGATCCCGAGTAGTCAACTTATAGCTCTCGAGTAGTTAAGACAACTACTCGAGTAGATTCCCTCTTTCTCGGGTTTACAGAATTTTCTTCTCCAAATATTTTCTAAGTGAAATACTCGAGTAGGCCATATAGATACTCGAGTAGTTTTTCTCTTCTGTCTTGAGTAACTGAATTACTACTCGAGTAGTCCAAAGTTTTTACTCGAGTAAACCAGAATCTTCCTTCCTCGATTTCTCTTAGTGAATTACTCGAGTAGTCATTTCCATATACTCGAGTAGTTCTTATCGTCTCGAGTAGTTCACTTACTACTCGAGTAGTCCAAAGTTTTTACTCGAGTAAACCAGAATCTTCCTTCCTCAATTTTTCTTAGTGAATTACTCGAGTAGTCATTTCCATATACTAGAGTAGTTCTTATCGTCTCGAGTAGTTCAACTTCAATAATCGAGTAGTCCATTATTCCAGTTTAGAAAATTTTCTAAGTCCCTGTCTCGAGTAGTATTCCATATACTCGAGTAATCCACTCCACCTCTCGTGTAACTACTTAAGTACTCGAGTATGTCATTATTGATACTCGAGTAGCTGATTTCTTTCTCTTCATGTTTACTCGAGTAGTCGTCTCTATGTACTCGAGTAATTATCTTCTTCTCTCTCGAGTAGTTTTCTTGTATACTCGAGTAGTTGTTATCTACCCACTCGAGTAGTTCTGTAATATACTCGAGTAATCATTTCTTCACTCGAGTATATTACTTCAATTTTTCTGAAAATTTTGTTAAGTTCACATTAACGGATTTCTTAATGAGTCTTGACGTGATTGGTCCACGTGTACCTCATTATGAATTAATTATGATTGTTCTTTGCCGATCCTATATAAAGTCTTGTCAAACCGATAAACCCTAAGAAATTTTAAGCAAGGAGATTATTCAGAAGTTTTGCAGCCGAATATTCTTAAGTTTTCTGATTTCCTCTCTCTCTCTCCAAGAAACTAAAACCGCCGCCGCTGATTCCCGATCGGCTAGGGTTTTGATTTTAGAGGATTCGGATCAAGAAGGTTTTACAGATCGAGATTGCTGCACAACTCTTCATCTTCTATTCGATCGATCGTGTGAAACCAAGAAGATACAGATCTGATTTTGCTGAGATTTTCTTCACCTTTCTGATAAAGCTGCAAAGCCTAGAAGAAGAAGATCTTGGCCTACTGTTGCAGATCTGAATAAGAATTATTGTTTGTATTTCTATACACATTTATTTCATTCTTGTAGGAGAAATTTCTCCGAGTGTAGGAGCCTTTGTCTCCGAGATTGTAGGAAGTCTTATCTTCCGAGTGTAGATCTGTTTTGTGGATCGAGATTGTAGGAATGTTGTTCTGAGCTGTAGGATTGATTTTCAATCTGAGATAGTGGAGTAGTCGAGTCTAGTATATTGCTAGATCGGTGAGGGAAGTTAGATGTACCCATGGTTGTGGAACCGTTATAAATCTTGCCTCGTCTGTGATTGATTGGTAGATAGTTCTGTGCTCTGATCTATAATTTTTATTCCGCAAAAAGACGCGCACCTCTCCTATTCACCCCCTCTAGGTGATTTAGGTAGGCAACTATAAACTTTCAATTGGTATCAGAGGCAGGTTGATCATTAAAAGCTTAACACCTTGATTAGATCCTTAGATAGTTATCTTTTGAGATCTACCAAACATGGACAAAGCTAAAGATTTTGCCAAGCTTCCTTTGTGCACCAAGAATAACTTTTCCATGTGGAAAGAGAGAATCAAATTCTTTATGGAAGTTGTGGATCCTAGGATCTTCATGATAGTTGAAGAAGGTCCTTACATTACAATGACAATCTCCACTATAGATCCAACTAAGAAAGTCTCAAAGAAACTGATGGATCTAGATAAGGACAAGATTGCACTTGTGTCATTAGACAAAAAGGCCAAAACTATTATAGCAAGTGTAGTCGATGACTCCATGCTAGAAAACCTGATCCACTTCCTATCTGCAAAAGAGATGTGGCAGTCACTAGTTACCTTGATGGAAGGTACAGAATAAGTGAGGGATGATAGAAGATCCCTTCTAAATCAGAAGTATGAAGCTTTTTGACAAGGAAACAAGGACACCATTGCTGACACATTTGAGAATTTCTTCAAGATAGTGAATGGGCTAAGAGTCTATGGCAGAGTCTTCCCTAACGGAGAATTGAATGACAAGTTCTTGAGATCCCTAACTAAGGAATGGGATAACAAGGTCTGTGCTATTAGGGAGTTTGGAAAATTGGCTGAGACAAACCCATAGAATCTTTTCGGGAAGCTTATGTCATATGAGCTTCAACACAATACCAGAAAGGCTGAAGAAGAGAAGAGCAGGTCTGCATTCAAAGAGAAGTTTGTTGCTTTAAAGGCAGATACCTCTAAGTAGTCAAAGGTTGTTCCTCCTACTCCAGCACAAGAAGTTAGTGAAGAAGAAACCTCGGAGCCAAGCACCTCAGGGTCTGAGCTATCAGAAGGAGAGTTCTCACTACTCTCACGACAGTTCAAGAAATTCTTGAACAAGAAGAAGCACTAGAAGGGCAAGGATGCCTCTTATATAAGATCACGACGTGATGGTGATCGTCAAAGAAAAGGCTCAAGTAGCCTCGACAGGTATACTTCTAAACAGAATAAACATATTTTGACTGACATTATTTGCTACTGCTGTAATGAGCCAGGACATGTCATTGTTGATTGCCCCCATAAGAAGGAGGGTGGAAGAAGAGAGAAAAAGAAGTTCTCATATAACAAGAAGAGGACAGAGAAGAGCTTAATAGCCAAAAAGGGCAAGACTCTTAGTGACTCCGACTCATCAGGGTCGAGTGAAGAAGAAGAAGTCTATTTTGGGCTAATGGCTCAAATAGATGACGAACAAGAGCCTCAGTTCACTGGGAAGGTAAACTCTCACACTTCTCTTTCAGATTCTGAAGTTTCTGAGCATGATCATGAGGAAAGCTCTTCTGACGATGAGTCTGAACTCATGGCCCAGTATAAGGAGTTAATCATGGCTTACGGCAAATGACGCCGAGTCGTGAAAACTCAGGCTAAAGAGATCAAGTCTCTTAAAGCTGAAGAGAGCATCTTGAGAGAGGAAGTCGCCAAGACTGACTCAATCAAGGAGAACTTCGATAATGTTATTGAAGAATATAAGAAGTCTCTTGAGCACCTTGACCTTAAAGAGAAAATCATCAAAGAGTTGGAAGAACAACTTGCCACTGAAAAGAAACTTGTTGAAAGTTTCTCGAAGCCTAAGAATGTCCTTCCATTCATTGTTGAATTCTCAGCAAAGGCCAAGGGTGCTGGACTAGGCCATGAAGAAGCTCCTAGTAAGTCTTCTAGGAGAAATAAGGCTCAACAGAAAAATAAGGCCGCCAAAAAGGCCTTGGCCAAAGAGAAGGGGAAAGCCCCTCAAGATCAGACCTCTTTCAAAAAGGTCATATTTCCTTCAGATGAGTTTGATCTTGACTCATCCTACGGACACTTTGCTAGGACTACCTATGTAGAGCCAAAGTCTCGTTATCAAGGATGGGCTCGCTCTAGAAATTTTGGTGAAAGTGTCTTTAAGGCACCTTATGAAGAAGTGATTCTTCAGAGCTATGGCCCTTTCAATCATGGTCATAACTTCAAGAAAGCACCAAAGGCAAAGCTCGTTGTGGAAAAGCCAATAAAGGAGAAGAAATCATGTGATTGCCATCATCATGAAATTCTTCTTCCAAGAATGCTGCCCCTGCTAGACCACAACTTCAAAAGGTCAAGCAGGAGAAGATAAGACAAAGCTACAATAGATTTGACTGTTGGTATTGTGGCAAAATTGGTCACTTTGCCATCGATTGCTGGTTTAATCCCAGAAATGTTGCAACCCCACATGTTGGCAATATGAGGAAGACCACTCCTAATGCTAATATTTGTAAGGGGAGTGTTCTAACCCGAGACCAAGGACCCAAACATATTTGGGTTCCTAAGGCAAACTGATTGTGATTGTAGGTATGTCCAAAGGCCACCAAAATGCCAATCTGGTATTTGGACAGTGGATGCTCTCAGCATATGACCGGGACTAGAAGCCTACTTCAAAACTTCTCTCCAGTCTTGAATGGACCAAAGGTTATCTTTGGAGGTTCAGACCGTGGAACCACTAAAGGCTACGGTACGATTATTAATGGTAGTGTATCCTTCTCAGATGTAGCTTATGTTGAAGGTTTGGAACATAACCTTATTAGCATAAGACAGCTCTGCGATAAAGGATATATAGTTGAGTTTCACGCTGATAAGTGCTTGATAAAATCTGTCGACAATATGGAAATGATTCTATCCGGCACTCAAAGCAAAAACATATTTTTCCTAAATTTTATTTGTATAGACTATTCTACACCAGTGTGCTTTTTAGCAAAAGATAGTGCGTCTCTTGGTGACCAATGTCATAAGAGACTATCACATATTAATTACAAAACTATTAATAAATTATTTTCAATGAACTTAGTACGTGATGCCCCAAATGTAAAGTACGTCAAAGATAGACCTTATCATGCTTGTGTAAAAGGCAAGCAAATAAGGGTTACCTTTAAAAGCATTATTGGCAAGAATTCTAATAGATGTCTTCATCTACTGCATATGCACTTTTTCGGTCCACTGCAAATTAGAAGTTTGGGAGGTAAGGATTATTCATTAGTAATTGTTGATGATTACTCGCGCTTTGTGTGGGTGTTATTTCTGAAACACAAGTCAGATACCTTCGACATCTTTACTAATTTTGTCAGGCAAGTTCAGAATGAGTACAACTGCTCCATAGTCAAAATCAGAAGTGACAATAGAACAGAATTCAAGTCTGGGGCCATGACAGAATTTTGTGAAAGCTTAGGTATCTTTCATGAGTTTTCCTCTTCTCGTACTCGACAATAGAACGGAGTGGCCGAGAGAAGGAATAGAACGCTCATAGAGGCCTGCAGGACCATGTTGAGTGATGTTTCACTTCCAGAATACTTCTGGGCTGAAGCCGTCAACATTGCATGCCACGTGCAAAATCGAGCCCTCATAAACAAAAACCATGATAAGACACCTTACGAACTTCTGAAGGGCAGGAAACCAACGGTCTCATATTTTAAAATTTTTAGTTATAAATGCTTCGTGCTCAACAATGGCAAGTATCATACTACTAAGTTTAGCGAAAAGAGTTTTGAATGTATTTTTGTAGGTTATAGTAGCCATAGTAAAGGCATACAGGATTTTTAATAGAAAAACCATGGTTGTAGAAGAATCAATACATGTTGTATTTGATGAGACGAGCTTGCTGCAAAGCAACTCTTCTAGTGTGCTTAATGAAGATGCAGGTGCAAAGCTGAAAGAAATTAGCTTGGATGAACCATCCGATGATAAAGGTGAAAAGTTCATCAAGATCACGACTCCAACCCCTATTGGAGAGGCTGATGATCAAGATGAAGAAGTCATCCAAGATGAAGAAGTCACTCCGGTGATAGAAGATAATGCAGATGCAAGGACTCTAGAGCTCAGACATATGAAGGATCACCCCATGGACCAGATCATAGCAGATCCCCAGGATGGTGTCAGAACTCTCAGAGGTACAACTAATGAGAATTTATATTTAAGTTTTCTCTCACATGTTGAACCAAAGAAGTTTGAGGAAGCAAACTCAGACGCATCGTGGATAATGGTGATGGAAGAAGAACTAAACTAGTTGAATCGTTGCAAAGTATGGAAACTTATTCCAAGACCCCCAAAGGTAAGAACGTCATTGGGACAAAATGGGTCTACAAGAACAAGATGGACGAGGATGGAACGATTGTAAAGAACAAGGACAGACTCATCGCAAAAGGTTATCGTCAAGAAGAAGGAATCGACTTCGACCAGACGTACACTCCAGTGGCAAGGTTGGAGGCAATAAGGTTATTCCTAGCATATGCTGCACTCAAAGGCTTCATTGTCTATCAAATGGACGTGAAGTCTGCCGTCCTTAATGGTGACATAAAGGAAAAGGTATATGTAGAACAACCTCCAGGTTTCATTGACTCTAACTTTCCTGATTATGTTTACTTACTACACAAAGCTTTATATGGTCTGAAATAAGCCCCGCGGGCTTGGTATGAGACACTATCTAGCTTCCTACTTGAGAACACGTTCACAAGGGGAAAGATAGACAAGACATTATTTCTTAGGGAAATAAAAGGCAAGATTCTGCTAGTGCAAATCTATGTCGATGACATTATTTTTAGCTCTACTGACGACAACCTTTGCAGGAAGTTTTCAAAACTTATGCAAGGGAAGTTTGAAATGAGCAGTATGGGCGAGCTGAAGTATTTCTTAGGGCTTCAGGTGAAACAATCTGAAGATGAAATTTTCATCTCGCAGACCAAGTTCACCAAAGAGCTGATTAAGAAATTTGGAATGGAGAACGCAACCTCGATGAGGACTCCAATGGGTTCAACAATGTCTCTGGACAAGGATGAAAAAAGGAAACCTTTTGATGAAACCAAGTACATAAGCATAATTGGATCCTTGCTCTACCTTAATGCAAGTAGACCTGACATAATGTTCTCAACATGTGTCTGTGCTAGATTTCAGGTGAACTCTAAGGAATCTCACTACGCAGCTGCAAAGCGGATTTTGAGATACCTTAAAGGTACGCCAAATCTTGGCTTATGGTACCCAAGAAGTAATGATAGCGAGCTAATAGGTTTTTCAGATGCAAATTTTGCAGGGAGCAAAGATGACAGGAAAAGCACTTCCGGGACTTGCCAATTCTTTGGAAGAAGGATTATCTCCCGGAGTATCAAGAAGCAAAACTGTGTAGCAATCTCAATGGCTGAGTCAGAGTACATCTCTACAGGCAGCTGATGTGCACAATTACTATGGATAAAGAATCACTTTGAGGAATACAATATGAAGTTTCAGAACAATCCTCTGTTTTGTGACTCTTCTAGCGCAATTCCAATAGCCAACAACCCAGTCTCGCATAGCTGGACAAAGCATATAGAGCTAAGGTATCACTTCATCCGGGAGCATGTGGAGCATGGGGACATAGACCTTCAATATGTCTCTACATACAGGCAGATTGCAGACATTTTCATGATGCTGCTAGACGAGACCAAGTTCTCCTTCTTCAAAACAGAACTTGGAATAATCAACAAAGAAGATTAGAGAAGATGGATTTTCAAGAAGGCTCAAAGCTCAAGGATTAGTCAAAAGTTGGATTTCTACAAAATTCTAACTCCTTGACTCGAGTAAGAAGCAACATACTTGAGTAGTATACTTGACCTACTCGAGTAGTAGAATGATATACTCGAGTAGTCTACTTGACCTACTCGAGTAGCAGAATGACATACTCGAGTAGTCCACTTCACATACTCGAGTACCTCAACTCACCTACTCGAGTACTTCCAGCAATATCTACTCGAGTACCTCATTTCATCTACTCGAGTAATATCAACTCACTCGAGTATATGCCGGGACATTATTCAAATTTTCTAATGCGCAAAACTAGGCTTATGTCGCCACTTCTAAGGTATAATTCCTTCATATTTCAATTACTTAGACATAAACCTAGGGTTATATAAATAAAAAATTCTATAAATGTCCTACACAAAATCATTTCCGCTCTCGAGTAGCCTACTGTCTCTTCGCTTTCCTTCAACAAGTTGCAGAGCCGCGCTAGTTCCCTCTCCCCGTCGAAATTTTTCAGGTTTTCTGAATCATGGCCGCCTCTTCCAAAATTGGCATTGGTTCGGAATTGGTTGCCGCCGAGATTGCCGAACTTTCTGACGATTTCCATAATCTCATGATCTTGCTCGACACCGCCGGACTCACCTTCATCCTTCAAGAACCATGTCGAATCCTCTTCCCCGAAATTGCAGAGTTCTTCAGAAACATCAAAGTGAAGCGCCACTGGGCTTTCTCAAATCCAAAGTCAGAGGTATTAAAATCAAACTTACAAAAAATTCAGTTTCTCAACTTCTCCGATTGCCAGTTATAGATGAAGATGATGATCTTGGGGAAGAAGAATCAGCCAGAACCTACTTATTCTGTGGTATTCCTACAGCTGCACTGTACATCAAGAGGTCTGATATGAATGCTGAAGGGAAATTCTTAGCTGATATCATTGGAAAAGTCTTTCTATGCAGAACAAACTCAATCAGAGACATACCCCTTTACTTCTTTGAAATCATGCAAGCAATAGTCTGCAGAAAGAGTTTTCAGTTTGGCATGCTGATCCTGGGCAATATTAAAGACAACATTAAATCCCCAAATTATGCCAAAATCATATCGCTACTTCTTCATGAGATCAACACAGAAGTCTTCAATTTCTCTAAAGTGAGTATGCTTCACCACATGAAGAAGGTCTCTATTTCCTCCATACAAAGATGGGAGTTAAAACTGCAGAATCCGTCTCAGGCTGCAAAGGTTACAGAAGTCCCAGACACAGAGGACAGGACACCATATCCCTCTCCATCTCAGGTCCCCAGCTCCTTTTGTGCACCTATTGAGGGGGAGCCTGCTCCTTCTATCCCAGCAAGGATTCCTACCCCTCCAGAAGTAACTCCTCCACCTCCTCAAACTCCGGCAGAGATTCCATCTGATCAACAACTTCAAGAAACTCTACTCTCCACAGAAGCTGCTATCAATGAGATGATAGAAGAATTGGCTGCAAATGATCTTCCTCCTCCTTGATAACTTCTACAAAGAAGTTATCTATGCGGTTATTTCCAACAACTTATTCAGTTAAAACAATTAAAATAAGTTTAAATGATATGGAAATGAAAGTAAACTCTTATTTATTTGAATTGTGGCTAATTTGGTTTTGTTTTGATGTATTTGTATCAGAAGCGCCAAAGAAATTTGCCTGGAAAAGGAAATTCGCCAAAACTTCATAGCTTGAAAGAGAGGTTGCAACGTCCACAAATAATTAGTTGCAACTATCAGGTTTCGGAGGGGAAAGGCAGGCGCAGGCGCAGAAGTTGCAACGTGCAGAAAAACAAGGTTGCAACAACCTGGGGCGAAATTAAAATCCGAAATTTGAATTTTGGGGCTGGACGAAAACATGGAAGGGTGCATCTCTTGGGGATTTTTGGGGGGAATTTAGACAACAGTTATTACAAGTAATAAAAGGGGGAGAAGGAGATTTTATGGGGGACATAGAGAAATTCGAAAAGAAAAAAAGAAGGGGGGCGGAATTCTTCTAGGGCTGGAGATCGGGAGGAAGAAGAAGCCGCGCAGCAAATCCAGATCCGTGCAAGGGGAGGTGACAACATCCTTTGTAGGGGCATTCGTAGAGATCAATTGGTTGGCTTGTTCTAACCCTTATTCATCATGTTTGTTGAATTCACGCTCCGATTTTTCAAATTTTTGACTATGATGAACTAATTCGCTTGCGAGTCTTATATGTTGTGAACTATTCGACGTTTGCTTTGATATTTACATGAACAATTGAGTTAAATTTGGTTTGTATCTTAAATTTCATTCTCTTCTTCAGTGATGACGTTAAGAGATTACCATCTAGTGCTTCATACTGCGTTCTATATGCGAGAGCTGCGTTCGTAAGTCTCGAGAATTTAATTTGGCTACATATGATTTAGCGTATCGCTATCATTCTAGTTGTGGAGTTAAGATCCATAATTTTATACGTATGTTTACTTGTGTATCTTGATCTAAGGCTACTCACTAAATATGCATAGTGCGATGATGAAATCGAGAGATGCTCACCGCGAGTTTAGGATTTCCACAAGTTAAAAACTGAGTTGAATTCAATTGTATTTCTCATCACAAAAAGGCAAACTAAGATTAGGGATCAATATATGAGACTCGTTCTTCTCATCATTATATTCTCATCTTACTTTAGTTTCGTTATTTAGTTTACTTACTCTCAAAACCTTGTGATTTTGCTTGACTTATAAGAAAAGATCATTACTAGTACTCATAAGCTGAGGAAAAATATTGTCTCTGTGGGTTCGACACTCTACTTCCATTTTGTAACTTGACACGACACGTACACTTGCGTAGCACTTATATATTCACACAACAAAGCGTGCATCAAGTTTTCTGGCGCCGTTGCCGGGGACAAGTTTTTTTTTCTAAGTGTTATCTTGTGATATTATTAATTCTGAGTAATCTGAGTTCAAGTATTGTTGTCATTTTTACTCGTTAACTACTGGATATCAGTGTATGTCCAGATATCGAAACACTGAAATTTTACCATTGAATTCTGAAATCGAGAGAACTTGTAGGCTGAATAGAAGGAATCTGAGAAATAACAATACTATTAATCTTGAGATGGATGTTAACGGACAAAATAATGTGGTTAACAATGAGGAGCGAGTAGAACCTAATGTGCAAGTTGACCAGAATGTTCAACCAAATGTTCCTAGAATGACTTGTCGAGACTATAACACACCCTTGCGAGGAGGATTGCATTTTAGCATAGCCCGACCTACCATAGCCGCTAATAATTTTAAAATTGACTCCACTATTATGCAACTAATTCAACATAACAAGTTTGGGGGTCTCAACAACGAAGATGCTAATTCTCATCTAAGGTCATTCTTAGAAATTTGTGATATGTATAAAGTAAATGGGGCCTCAAGTGAAGCGATTCAGCTAATGTTATTTCCATTCTCCCTAGAAGGAAAAGCTAAAGATTGGCTTAACTCGTTACCACATGGTTCTATAACCACTTGGGAGCAGTTAGTAGATAAATTTTTAAACAAATATTTCCCTCCCTCTAAAACCGCTAAGTTGATTAGAGACATCACCACTTTTATGCAAAATCACGGAGAGACTCTTTACGACGCTTGGGAGCGTTTTAAGGAGTTGTTGAGAAGATGTCCACATCATGGTTTACAACAACACCAACAGGTATCCACATTCTATAATGGGTTACAAACGGCTACCATGATCTTAGTAGATGGTGCTGCGGGGGGGTCATTGATGAAAAAGTATCCCGAGGATGCTTATGCTATCCTTGAAGATCTTACTTCTAACAACTACCAATCTTTTGAGAGACAAGGGAATAACAATCCAACTGGAGTCCATCATGTTGATCAAATCACTTCGTTAGCCGCACAGATGGCTTCACAGTTCAATATGATAAACAAACGTTTAGATTCCTTGAGTCAAAATACAGTAATGCCATCAATTAGTAGCCTTCAATTGTCTAATCCTAACACCTCCTTCACCATAGAACAATTGAATCAAGTTTCTGAAGAAGCCAACTATATAGGTGGTCAAAGACAACATATTCTTCCAAATCATTACAATCCTGAGTGGCGGAACCACCCTAACTTCTCGTGGAGAAATAATCAAAATGTTAATCACCCACCTGGATTTAATCATATTCCACATAACAATCAAGGGAATTCAAGAAAATTAACAGATGAAGTAATCTTAGAAATGTTCCAAAAGAATGACGCAAGGGTAGTAGGTATAGAATCATCTCTTAGATCATTAGAGAATTCCATTGGACAGATTGCTAATGCATTAAACCTAAGGCCGGTTGGAACATTACCCGCCGATACCACTCCTAATCCAAAAAGAGATGACCCATCTAGTCAATGCAACTCTGTTACCCTAAGAAGTGGGAATAAGATTCCGGGTGGGGACTTGTTACTAGAAAAGTTAAAGAATGATGAAAAGAGAAAACATGGAGATAAGATGAAAAAGGTAGAGGACCCTAGGGCTAAAGAAGGAGTAGAAATTGTAGATTTAGAAGAGGAAAGAAAAGTCTATCCACCTCCGCCTTTTCCATCTAGGCTCACTAAGACAAGGCTTGATGCACAATTCCAAAAATTCATGGAAATTTTTAAGAAGTTGACGATAAATATCCCTTTTGCTGAAGCTATAGAGCAGATGCCGAGTTATGCAAAATTCATGAAGGATATTCTTTCTAAAAAGAGAAAATTTGCTGAAAAGGAAGTAGTGGTATTAACTGAGGAATGTAGTGCTATTCTACAAAAGAAGCTACCCCATAAATTAAAAGACCCAGGAAGCTTTACCATACCCTGTTCCATAGGTGTTAAATTTACGGGTAAGGCTTTATGTGACTTAGGGGCTAGTATCAATCTCATGTCGCTCTCTATTTATAATACATTAGGCCTTGGAGAGATAGCTCCTACTTCTTTAACCCTTCAGTTAGCAGATAGGACGTTAGCATTCCCTAAAGGCATAGTTGAAGATGTTTTAGTAAAGGTTGAAAAATTTATTTTTCCTGCAGACTTCGTGGTTCTGGATATGGAAGAGGATAGGGATGTGCCTATCATTCTTGGTAGGCCTTTTCTGGCTACAGGAAGGACTCTTATTGACGTTCAAAAAGGAGAGCTTACCATGAGAGTTAATGAGGAAGAGGTAACGTTCAACATCCTTAAGGCAATTAAATACCCCAATGATAAAGAGGAATGTCATTCTATTGATAACATAGATATTCCAAATAAAGCTTTTAAACAGAATGATCATTGGGAGAAAACATTGCTAGCAATCCTTAATAATGAAGAGTGGAACGAGGAAGAAGAATATAGTAAATTAGCTAAGGTTTTTAATGTTAGTGAAAGGTGGAGAACATATAGGAATGTTGAAGCACTTGAGAGATCAAGTGAAACTAAAATTCTGAAACCATCTATTATGGAACCACCTCAATTGGAATTAAAACCTTTACCCAGCAATCTAAAGTATGCTTTCTTAGGAGAAGATAAAACTTTGCCGGTAATAATTGATGCATCCTTAGAACAGAGTAAGGAAGATGAATTGTTAGAAGTCCTTAAGAAATACAAAGGGGCTATGGGGTGGACTATTGCCGACATACAAGGCATTAGTCCCACTATATGTATGCATAAGATATTATTGGAGGATGATTCAAAGACCTCCATTGAACATCAAAGAAGACTTAGCCCTCCGATGAAGGAGGTAGTAAAAAAAGAAATTATTAAATGGTTAGACGCTGGAATTATTTATCCCATTTCTGATAGTAAATGGGTCAGTCCGGTCCAATGCGTGCCAAAGAAGGGTGGGATGACCGTAGTGAAAAATGAGAATAATGAATTGATTCCTACTAGGACAGTGACCGGATGGCGTATATGCATGGATTATAGAAAGTTAAATCAATCGACTAGGAAGGATCACTTCCCTCTTCCATTCTTAGATCAAGTGCTGGATAAGTTGGCAGGGAATGAATATTTCTGTTTCTTAGACGGGTATTCAGGTTATAATCAAATAATGGTTGCCCCTGAAGACCAAGAAAAGACCACATTTACTTGCCCTTATGGTACATTTGCGTTCCGCAAAATGCCCTTTGGGTTATGTAATGCTCCTGCTACGTTTCAGCGTTGTATGATTTCTATTTTTTCTGACTTGATGGATGAGGGAATTGAAATTTTTATGGATGATTTTTCAGTATTTGGCAAGTCTTTTGATGAGTGTTTGGAGTCTTTAAAAAGGTTTTGAAAAGGTGTATGCAAACCAATTTAGTCTTAAATTGGGAAAAGTGTCACTTCATGGCAAGAGAAGGCATAGTCCTAGGTCATAAAATCTCCAATAGGGGTCTAGAAGTAGATCGTTCCAAAATTGAAGTAATTGAGAAACTCCCACCCTCTACAAATATTAAAGGTATAAGAAGCTTTCTAAGACATGCAGGTTTCTATAGGAGGTTTATAAATAATTTTTCTGCAATATCTAAGCCTCTTAGCCATCTACTTGAAAAAGACACGCCTTTTCATTTTGATCAATCATGTCTCGAGTCTTTTAACACATTAAAGAAAAGTCTGATTTCATCACCTATTATAATAGCACCTGATTGGAATTTACCATTCATTCTGATGTGTGATGCTAGTAATTATGCTCTAGGGGCGGTTTTAGGGCAAGCCCATAATAAAATATTTCATACCATTTACTATGCAAGTAAGACCTTAAATGAAGCCAAATAAACTATACAACCACGGAGAAAGAATTATTATCAATAGTATTCGCGTTTGATAAATTCCGCTCGTATTTGATTAACTCGAAAGTTATAGTTTACACGGATCACGCTGCAATAAGGTATTTGGTAGATAAGAAAGAAACCAAGCCTAGGCTTATAAGATGGATGTTGCTATTACAAGAATTTGATCTTGAAATTAAAGATAGGAAAGGGGCAGAAAATCCAGTAGCAGACCATCTGTCTAGGTTAGAGCAAATTGAGGAGAAAGATAAAGAAATAGTAATTAAGGAAAATTTTCCTGATGAAAGTATCTTAGCAATATCAGAAAATATTACACCATGGTATGCAGACTTAGTAAATTATATTGTGAGTAGAGTATTACCACCGGAGATGAGTTATCAACAAAGGAAGAGGTTTTTACAACAAGTTAGGACATACTTCTGGGATACACCTTATTTATTTAAACATTGTGCGGACCAAATCATAAGACGCTGTATCCCTGAAGTGGAAGTACCTAAAATTCTAGAAAGGTGTCATGCTTCTCCATATGGAGGACATTTTATGGGACATAAAATGGCATTGAAAGTATTAGAGGCGGGATTTTATTGGCCAACATTATTCAAAGATGCGCATAACTTTGCAAAATGTTGTGATGCATGTCAAAGAATTGGAAATATAGGCCAACGAGATAGTATGCCCCTACATAATATATTAGAGATAGAGATATTTGATATGTGGGGAATAGACTTTATGGGTCCGTTCGTAAATTCAAATGGAAACTTATACATTCTAGTAGCGGTGGACTACGTATCAAAATGGATAGAAGCCGTTGCGACCAAAAATAATGATGCCCAAACTGTACTTAAATTTTTAAAGAATATTTTTAACAGATTTGGCACTCCTAGGGCCATCATCAGTGATGGAGGGTCACATTTCTGCAATTGGCAATTTAAATCATTGTTGAAGAAATATGGTGTGAGTCATAAGATTGCTCTGGCCTATCATCCACAAACCAATGGATTAGCTGAGGTGTCTAATAGAGAAATTAAAACAATCTTGGAGAAAACAGTTAACATTACCAGAAAAGATTGGGCTCATAAACTCAATGATGCCCTTTGGGCATATAGAACTGCATACAAAACACCTCTAGGATTGACTCCGTATAAATTAATTTATGGGAAAGCTTATCGGTTACCCGTAGAGCTAGAGCACAAGGCATATTGGGCGGTTAAAAAACTAAACTTTGATTTTCAAAATGCCGGCAGGCAGAGGTTTTCCAACTAAATGAACTAGAGGAAATTCGGATGAATGCCTATGACAATTCTGAAATTTATAAAGAGAGAACTAAAAGATGGCATGACTCAAAATTAAGGAAGAAGGATTTTAAACCGGGGCAATTGGTTTTATTATACAACTCAAGATTGAGATTGTTCCCGGGTAAACTGAAATCTAGATGGTCAGGACCATTTTTGATCAAGGAAGTTCACCCTTATGGAGCAGTAACAATTTATAATGAAGTAAGTGGGTCGGAGTTCAAAGTTAATGGTCAAAGACTAAAAATTTATATGAGCAACAATGAGGATTTACAGAAATCCTCATTTATTTTTGAAAACTAAGTGGAAAGGGAAGTCCTGCCGGGACTGAAAATTAGGCGCTAGGCGGGAGGCAACCCACCATTTTGTCTATATTTTAATCTTCAGCTAATTTTGTTTTAGTTAGTTCTTCAAGTTATGAGTCATGTTGTGGAAAGAAATCGCAAGGGGAGAAAGTCAGCAGTGCAGTTCTGGAAGTTGCAACGTGCGAAAAAAAATTAGTTGCAACCTCTCCTTTTCGGGTCTCATATAAGCGTTATACTTGGCGCCGGTTTAGCTGAACCGTTCCGCCTTTTCACATATCAGTGGGGCCTAGGTAGACACGTGGCGTCAGTTTAAGTGAGTCGGTCTGCCTTCTTATTCAAAAGGCGTGAGGCATTATGTCGGCATTTCCTCCATGCTCTAAACCCTAAGTTGCGATCAGGAAGACGACTGCATCGACCCTCGCCTACCAGGCGAATCACGACGGAAGGGCGTTTGCTCGGCGGCGAAAGGGCGGAGATCGGGAGGAACGAGAAAGCAAGCAGTGCCTCTACCTGACACTCTGCGGCCCTATATCTCCAGATGCGGTAAGTTCTTGCGTGCCTCCCTCAACATTTTACCTCAAGTTCGAATAATGGAACAGTGAAATTTTCCCCTTTTCTAAACCTATCCCTCCATTTACCCTTAATGTAGAAAATGTCATCTAAGAAAAAAGGGAAGACCATAGCAAGGAAGCCCTTAAAGTTTATAAATGAGGCTGCTAAGAAGAGATTTGAGATGTTAAAGTCTATCCCCATGATTTTTGAGCGGGGTTTTAAGATGGAAAAGAGAGCATGGAGTTTAAGCTATACACAAAAAATCCAGGCTCTGCAATGGGAAACCCTCTGCCACCCGCGAGATGAAGCCATCCTCCCATGGGTGTACGAGTTTTATTCGAATGCAAGGTTCTCCGAAAATGAATCAGTAATGGTGAGAGGAAAGGTAATCGATTTTTCTGCGAACTCCATTAAACATGTTGTATGATTTGGGATGTGAAGAAGATTTCTATAGTCTGAACCATCTGATCGACAACTCGGAAGTAGCTACGTTCGTATGCAACTCCCCCGACCTTGCATGGTCCAATGCGTCGACTGGATCGCTTAGGTCTACATCTCTGTCAAGGGAGGCTAAGGTTTGGTTGTTATTTATTAATGCCAGCATTATGCCGACACGACACTTGAACAATGTGACATTAGACCGAGCAACTCTAACTTATCATATCTTGAAGGGAAACCGGGTTAAAGTGGGGGAAGTGATTAGTACTCATCTGAAAATGAAGATCAAGGAAAACAAGGTCAGGCAATTGTGGTTCCCGGTGCTAATCACTGAGTTATGTCGAAGTGTGGGGGTGGTGCAGAGCATGGAGGACTTGGTGACACATGTAGGCCGGGAGATAACCGAGCGAGTCGTGAAGATAAACATTAAGGTAGGGAATGAGTTTGATGATGGGATCAAAAAGCCTAGAAAGAGGAGCATGGGGATCCCTTCCTCTTCGGGCGGCAAACCAGATGATGTTTTGATACCAGGGGCAGAGGGAGCAACACTAGCCGATATTCTAGGCAATATTGAATACATGAAAGTCTACAACCGATGCCAGCACCGCTACTTCAGATCTAGACTGGATTATCTGCAGAATAGTCTAGATAATTTATCACGGAAAGCAAAACAGCCAATCGAGGAAGCCCAATTCGAATATCAATGGCAGTTTGATGATCAGGGGAACCTGGTGGACATGGATGGTAATAGCCTCGACCCGACTGAAATGACTGAAGATAAGGACGACGAAGCACAAGATGATGATGAAGGCTAGCATTCACATGCTTATAGCTTACCACTGTTCCGATTGCACAAACAATCTTTTGCATATTTTGTGCTAAATTAACTATATTTTGCATATTTTGTGCTGGTTAATTTTTGGACTGCACTGTTAATTCTTATGCTTGAATATATGATATTTTTGTGGACTTCATTGGCATCTGTGATCTACATATGGCTACTTTTATATGCTTGAGTATACGATATCTTTATGGATTTCATTGATGTCTGTGTTTACAGATGCTGAATAGTTTATGTGATAGATTCAATCATATCTTTAATATTATTAAAGTGCCCTCCATTATTCTTTTCTTTTGTCCATATTTGTGCATGCTCGCCCAACAGGGCATCGTTTTGGAGTCGGATCGGAGGACTTATACAAGCATGGGCATTGAGGATAGAAAGACAGCAACTTCCCTGGATGGTCAGCTTGAGAAACTCTAGGGGAGTACTTCCGTTTCAACTATATTTTCTGAAATTCTCTTATATGAACCAACCTTGCTAGAAGCTAGTAACGTTTTAAGTAGGAATTGATCGTGATTTTGGTGATTCAAAATTCTTGCATTACTTAATGAGTAAGTTATCCTAGAGATCCAATGATAACTAATTGGTATGGCTAAACAATCGTAAGAGCTCGGATTTTTAAATTGAAGTTAGTATGATTTTTTGGTAAAGCGCTCTTAAGCGTTCGTATCATGCACAACTTTCTTTAATTCATTTTTACTCCCCGCAATATTTTAAATTGACTTTCAAAAAAATTGGGAGGGGTGAGAAGAACTGAGTTGATGATGTAAACTTAGATAAGTGTTTAAGTGGCTACTTCATTCTGATCACTCATGAAACCCTTTGAGCTTGTCCTTATCATTTTGCTAGACACTAGTGAATCTAAGTTCCCTACATTCCAACTAGTTGAATCTTAATGCACTATTCAATTATGGGTGTTCGACTCAGCATTTTGATGATAAGATTATAAGTCATAGTGATATGCGGCCTGAGTATGTACGAGCCTACTCGGAATGATCCCAACTGTGACCAAAAAAAAAGGGGAAAGAGAACTAAAAAGAGAAATAAAAAAAAGTAAGGAACAATTTGGTCATAGTGATATGTGGCCCAGGTATGCACTTACGTACTTAGAATGATCCCAACTATGAGCTTTATATTTATAAATACTTATTGTTTAAGAGTTGAACTCCATAAGATGAGGGAGTATTAAGATTATTAACTAGGGAATTACCTCTCCATTATTAATGCATGTCCATGAATAGCTAATCTAATCAAGCCAAGGCCAACCTTACTTTCACGTGTGCTACTAACGCTTGTCGAAGTCAAATCAAAAACTTAGCTTATTCTTATCCTTCCAAATTAGTGCGGAGGCTCAATAAGAAAATTTTTGCGTGGGAGTGAATAATTTGAAGAAGGCACACACAACACCGAAATTCTTAATTTCGCTTTATTTTCATCAACTAACGGATTTGTGATGTTTGAGCTCTCAATGATTGATAAGCTTATCAGTTGGAGAAATTGGATTTCTTAAGTATGCTTTGTTTAATTTCTGTTAAGATAAAAAATCATCGAACTCTCATCTTGGTAATTATTCTTTCACCTAATTCACTATTAGGAATTGTCTTGCTAGGGACTAGCAAGGGTTAAAGTGTGGGGGTGTGATAACTTCTAAAAAGAAGTTATCTATGCGGTTATTTCCAACAACTTATTCAGTTAAAACAATTAAAATAAGTTTAAATGATATGGAAATGAAAGTAAACTTATTTATTTGAATTGTGGCTAATTTGGTTTTGTTTCGATGTATTTGTATCAGATGCGCCAAAGAAATTTGCCTGGAAAAGGAAATTCGCCAAAACTTCATAGCTTGAAAGAGAGGTTGCAACGTCCACAAATATTAGTTGCAACTATCAGGTTTCGGATGGGAAAGGCAGGCGCAGGCGCAGAAGTTGCAACGTGCAGAAAAACAAGGTTGCAACAACCTGGGGCGAAATTAAAATCCGAAATTTGAATTTTGGGGCTGGACGAAAACATGGAAGGGTGCATCTCTTGGGATTTTTGGGGGGAATTTAGACAACAGTTATGGCAAGTAATAAAAGGGGAGAAGGAGATTTATGGGGGACATAGAGAAATTGAAAAAGAAAAAAGAAGGGGGGCGGAATTCGTCTAGGGCTGGAGATCGGGAGGAAGAAGAAGCCGCGCAGCAAATCCAGATCCGTGCAAGGGGAGGCGACAACATCCTTTGTAGGGGCATTCGTAGAGATCAATTGGTTGGCTTGTTCTAACTTTTATTCATCATGTTTGTTGAATTCTCTCTCCGATTTCTCAACTTTTGACTATGATGAACTAATTCGCTTGCGAGTCTTATATGTTGTGAACTATTCGACGTTTGCTTTGATATTTACATGAACAATTGAGTTAAATTTGGTTGTATCTTAAATTTCATTCTCTTCTTCAGTGATGACGTTAAGAGATTACCATCTAGTGCTTCATACTGCGTTCTATATGCGAGAGCTGCGTTCGTAAGTCTCGAGAATTTAATTTGGCTACATATGATTTAGCGTATCGCTATCATTCTAGTTGTGGAGTTAAGATCCATAATTTTATACGTATGTTTACTTGTGTAGTCTTGATCTAAGGCTACTCACTAAATATGCATAGTGCGATGATGAAATCGAGAGATGCTCACCGCGAGTTTAGGATTTCCACAAGTTAAAAACTGAGTTGAATTCAATTGTATTTCTCATCACAAAAAGGCAAACTAAGATTAGGGATCAATATATGAGACTCGTTCTTCTCATCATTATATTCTCATCTTACTTTAGTTTCGTTATTTAGTTTACTTACTCTCAAAACCTTGTGATTTTGCTTGACTTATAAGAAAAGATCATTACTAGTACTCATAAGCTGAGGAAAAATATTGTCTCTGTGGGTTCGACACTCTACTTCCATTTTGTAACTTGACACGACACGTACACTTGCGCGTAGCACTTATATATTCACACAACAAAGCGTGCATCACTCCTCTCTCTACCAAAGGAAACTACAATTGAAATCACTCCAGAGTCTTCAGTACTATCTCCAGCACATACTCCTCTCACAGCAAAGTCTCCTACCTCACACAAGGTGCCAGCACAGAAACTATTTTCATTTCAGATGAGGCATCACCTGAGCCAGTTGAAGACAACACTAAGGAATTTGACTATCCGTCCCCATAATCACTGAAGTAGGGGATGCCCTGATTCACACTACCAGTGCAAAAAGCTCTGTCTCCATGTATTATGAATATACCTCCATAGGTAGTCTCCTCCTCCAGTTCATCTATAAGTGTTCCTACTGCTTCCTACTGCTTCTTCAAACAAATGATTTGATGTCTTAAGTTTTCCTTCTGCTTAAGACAGAGAAAATAACTTTGGGACACATCCTTAAAAGCTATACTGCTAAGGTCACTGCTCTTGAGAATGAGATGAGTAGGGATTTGCTGAAATAACATAATCACAGATCAGCTTAGAAGCCTTTTTCAAATGGTGGAAGGCTCTGGATCCACACCATTACCAGTATGGCAGTAATGGACCCAAGGTGTGACTCTGCGGAAATCAAGATTGATTAGACAAAAGAGTTGAGGACACAAAATGAAGATTGTCAAGAAGTTGAATCTTCAAAGATGATGCTATTGAAAAGCTGACTGTTGAAGTCAGAAAGGGGGAGGGGTTGGTGAAAGAGTGATTAGAAAAATCAGATGCTCTCAAGCAAAAACTTTGGGAAACCAAAATGAAAGAAATTCATGATGATGTATTAAAATGATTCAGAGTATCAAATCTATACATATGACACTACTGTCTGGATGCATAAACCAGATCTTCCGGAGTTACTATTGATCCTAATATCTTCCTCATACCTAAACCCCTAGCTGTGCTGCTCCTGCTCCTCCTCTGCAACCTACTTTCTCTCCTAGACCTGAAGGTCAGGAAGGTCGTCCTCTAGACTCTTATGCTCAAATCTGGGAGGATGACCATGCAAATATCTTCCTTCAAGCTCCTCCTGAGATTCAGACTTCTAAAAGAAAAGAAAGTATGGTGAAGGTCGCTCTGCCAGCAGGTCCATTCCAGTTTCTGATGCTGATAAGAAGAAGAATAGCTCTAGAATTTGCAGAGCTATGGTCTCTACCTCCAAGTCCCTATTTTGGACACTCTCAAACTTGTTATGGGCTACCATGAGAGCAGGAATATTCATTACAGTTCCCAGGAATGGGAGTTATATGAGAAATCTATGACTAAGAGGAGATTAGTGACAGAGAATTTGGAAGAAATAACTTTGCTGCTCCTCCAAGACCTCCTAAGTACTACTCAAAGCCTTACAGCTACCAAAGGAGACAACAAGAGAAGCAAGACGGCAGCATCATCAAATTTAAGCTACAAGAACATATGAGTTGTGGAAATGATTGTTGTTGATATGATATTTTGGATAACCACATTATATAATTCTAAGTTTTGATCATATTATCTTGTTCATAGTCTTATGCTTGTTTACACTGATTTATCTACATAGCACTTTTATGTCCATAATTCACCTTAGTATAAAGGGTTCTGACTTCTACAAATAGGAGGAGATTGTTGGGTATTGTATCACACTAACCCAGATTTGATGAAGTCATCCTTGAACTAAGATGAATTAAATTTAATTGATGCTTGGTTTGAGTTATGTGTTTTGCCAGGGTTATAATGGGAAGTGTAGACCAATGTCAGTCTACAATGGGCCACCAAACATATGACCATACAATGTAATCCCTCATTATGTGATCCAAAGTGTTGACTCATATGTAGCCTCTCTATTGGGATACACTTCATATTCAAGCTCGAGGACTAAGTGGAAAAGACTTGATGATGGTCCACAAAGAAGAAGAGAATTCTGCAAGAATTCCTAAGTATTATACTCGAGTAGTTCTATATCTACTCGAGAAATGTCTGAGTTATACTCGAGTAATATTACTCTTACCGAGTAAGGAGAGAGATCTCGAGTAGTCAACTTATGGCTCTAAGTAGTTAAGACAACTACTCAAGTAGATTCCCTATTTCTCGGGTTTACAGAATTTTCTTCTCCAAATATTTCTAAGTTTAAATACTCGAGTAGGCCATATAGATACTCGAGCAGTTTATCTCTTCTGTCTTGAGTAATTGAATTATGGCGCTCGTGTAGTTCTTACTTACTCGAGTAGTATAAGTCATATATTGAGTAGTTCACTTACTACTCGAGTAGTCAAAGTTTTTACTCGAGTAAACCAGAATGTTCCTTCCTCAAATTTTCTAGTGAATTACTCGAGTAGTCATTTCCATATACTCGGTTAGTTCTTATCGTCTCGAGTAGTCACTTACTACCGAGTAGTCCAAAGTTTTTACTCGAGTAAACCAGAATCTCCTTCCTCAATTTTTCTTAGTGAATTTCAAGAGTAGTCATTTCAATATACTCGAGTAGTTCTTATCGTCCTGTGAGTAGTTCAACTTCAATACTCGAGTAGTCCATTATTCCAGTTCAGAAAATTTTTCAAGCCCCTATCTCGAGTAGTATTCCTATACTCGAGTAATCCACTCCACCTCTCGTGTAACTACTTAAGTACTCGAGTATGTCATTATTGATACTCGAGTAGCTGATTTCTTTCTCTTCATGTTTACTCGAGTAGTCGTCTCTATGTACTCGAGTAATTATCTTCTTCTCTCTCGAGTAGTTTATTATATACTTGAGTAGTTGTCATCTACCCAGAGTCGAGTAATTATGTAATGTACTCGAGTAATCATTTCTTCACTCGAGTATATTACTTCAATTTTTCTGAAAATTTTGTTAAGTCCAGATTAACGGATTTCTTAATGAACCTTGACGTGATTGGTCCACGTGTACCTCATTATGAATTAATTATGACTGTTCTTTTCTGATCCTATATAAAGTCTTGTCAAACCGACAAACCCTAAGAAATTTTAAGCAAGGAGATTATTCAGAAGTTTTGCAGCAGAATATTCTGAAGTTTTCTGATTTCCTCTCTCCCTCTCCAAGAAACGAAAACCATCACCGCCACTGATTCCCGATCGGCTAGGGTTTCGATTTTAGAGGATTCAGATCAAGAAGGTTTTACAGATCGAGATTGCCGCACAACTCTTCATCTTCTATCTGATCGATCGTGTGAAGCCAAGAATATCCAGATTTTATTTTGCCATGATTTTCTTCACATTTCTGATAAAGACGCAAAGCCTAGAAGAAGAATATCTTGGCCGACAGTTACATATCTGAATAAGAATTATTATTTGTATTTCTATACACATTTATTTCATTCTTGTAGGAGAAATTTCTCCAAGTGTAGGAGCTTTTGTCTCCGAGATTGTAGGAAGTCTTATCTTCCGAGTGTAGATCCGTTTTGTGGATCGAGATTGTAGAAACATTGTTCCGAGGTGTAGGATTGATTTTCAATCCAAGATAATGGAGTAGCCGAGTCTAGTATATTGCTAGATCGGTGAGGGAAAGTGGATATACCCAAGGTTGGCGAACCACTATAAATCTTGCCTCGTCTATGATTGATTGGCAGATAGTTCTGTACTCTGATCTATAATTTTTATTCCGCAAAATGACGTGCACCTCACCTATTCACCCCATCTAGGTGATTTAGGTAGGCAACTATAAACTTTCAATTTGTATCAGAGGCAGGTTGATCATTAAAAGGTTAACACCTTGATCAGATCCTTATATAATTGTCTTTTGAGATCTACCAAACATGGACAAAGCTAAAGATTTTGCCAATATTCCTTTATGTACCAAGAATAACTTTCTCATGTGGAAAGAGAGAATCAAATTATTTATGGAAGCTATGGATCGTAGGATCTTCATGATAGTTGAAGAAAGGTCCTTACATTCCAATGAAAATCTCCACTATAGATCCAACTAAGAAAGTCCCAAAGAAACTAATGGATCTAGATAAGGACGAGATTGCACTTGTGTCATTAGACAAAAAGGCCAAAAATATTATAGCAAGTGCAGTCGATGACTCAATGCTGCAAAACCTGATCCACTTCCAGTCTGCAAAGGAGATGTGGTAGTCACTAGTTACCTTGATGGAAGGTACAGAAGAAGTGAGAGATGATAGAAGATCCCTTCTAAATCAGAAGTATGAAGCTTTTCGACAAGGAAACAAGGACATCATTGCTGACACATTTGAGAATTTCTTCAAGATAGTGAATGGGCTAAGGGTCTATGGCAGAGTCTTCACTAATAGAGAATTGAATGACAAGTTCTTGAGATCCCTAACTAAGGAATGGGATAACAAGGTCTGTGCTATTAGGGAGTTTGGAAAATTGGCCGAGACAGACCCACAGAATCTCTTTGGGAAGCTTATGTCATATGAGCTTCAACTCAATACCAGAAAGGCTGAAGAAGAGAAGAGCAGGTCTGCATTCAAAGAGAAGTATGTTGCTTTAAAGGCAGATACCTCTAAGAAGTCAAAGGTTGTTCCTCCTACTCCAGCACAAGAAGTTAGTGAAAAGAGAACCTCGGAGCAAGCACCTCAGGGTCTGAGCTATCAGAAGGAGAGTTCTCACTACTCTCACGACAGTTCAAAAAAATTCTAGAACAAGAAGAAGCACTGGAAGGGCAAGGATACCTCTTATAGAAGATCACGATGTGATGGTGATCGTCAAAGAAAAGGCTCAAGTAGCCTCGACAGGTATACTTCTAAACAGAATAAACATATTTTACTGACATTATTTGTACTACTGTAATAAGTCAGTCAGTCATTGTGACTGCCCCCATAAGAAGAAGGAGGGTGGAAGAAGAGAGGAAAATAAGTCCTTATACAAATAAGAAGAGGACAGAGAAGAGCTTAATAGCCAAAAAGGGCAAGACTCTTAGTGACTCCGACTCATCAGAGTCGAGCGAAAAACAAGAAGCCTATTTTGGGTTTATGGCTCAAACAGATTATGAACAAGAGCCCCAGTTCACTGGGAAGGTAAACTCTCATACTCCTCTTTCAGATTCTGAAGTTTATGAGCATGATCATGAGGACAGCTCTTCTGACGATGAGTCTGAACTCATGGCCCAGTATATGGAGTTGATCATGGCTTACAACAAATTTCGTTGAGTCGTGAAAACTCAGGCAAAAGAGATAAAGTCTCTTAAAGCTGAAGAGTGCATCTTGAGAGAGGAAGTCGCCAAGACTGACTAAATCAAGGAGAACTTCAATAATGCTATTGAAGAATATAAGAAGGCTCTTGAGCACCTTGACTTTAAAGAGAAAATCATCAAAGAGTTGGATGAAAACTCGTTGCTGAAAAGAAACATGTTGAAAGTTTCTCGAAGCCTAAGACTATTCTTCCATTCGTTGTTGAATTCTCAGCTAAGGCCAAGGGTGCTGGACTAGGCCATGAAGAAGCTCTTAGTAAGTCTTCTAGGAGAAATAAGGCTCAATGGAAGAATAAGACCGCCAAAAAGGCCCTGGCCAAAGAGAAGGGGAAAGCCCCTCAAGATCTTGACTCATCCTACGGACACATTGCTAGGCCTACCTATGTAGATCCAAAGTCCCGTAATCAAGGATGGACTCGCCCTAGAAATTTTGGTGAAAGTGTCTTTAAGGCACCTTATGAAGAAGTGATTCTTTAGAGCTATGGCCCTTTCAATCATGGTCATAACTTCAAGAAAGCACCAAAGGCAAAGCCTGTTGTGGAAAAGCCAATAAAGGAGAAGAAATCATGTGATTTCCATCATCATGAAACTTCTTCTTCCAAGAATGCTGCCCCTGCTAGACCACAACTTCAAAAGGTCAAGCGGGAGAAGATAAGGCAAATATACAACAGATTTGACTGTTGGTGCTGTAGCAAAATTGGTCACTTTGCCATCGATTGCTGGTTTAATCCCAGAAATGTTGCAACCCCACATGTGGAAATATGAGGAAGGACCACTCCTAATGCTAATATTCGTAGGGGGAGTGTTCTAACCCGAGACCAAGGACCCAAACATATTTGGGTTCCTAAGGAAAACTAATTGTGATTGCAGGTATGTCCAAAGGCCACCAAAACGCCAATCTAGTATTTGGACAGTGGATGCTCTCGGCATATGACCGGGACTAGAAGCCTACTTCAGAACTTCTCTCCAGTCTTAAATGGACCAAAGGTTATCTTTGGAGGTTCAGACCGGGGATCACTAAAGGCTACGGTACAATTACTAACGGTAGTCTATCCTTCTCAGATGTAGCTTATGTTGAAGGTTTGGAACATAACCTTATTAGCATAAACCAACTCTGCGATAAAGGATATATAGTTGAGTTTCACGCTGATAAGTGCTTGATAAAATCTGTCGACAATATGGAAACGATTCTATCCGGCACTCGAAGCAGAAACATATTTTGCCTAAATTTTATTTGTATAGACTCTTCTACACCAGTTTGCTTTTTAGCAAAAGATAGTGTGTCTCTTGGTGACCAATGGCACAAGAGACTAACACATATTAATTACAAAACTATTAATAAATTATTTTCAATGAACTTAGTACGTGATGCCCCAAATGTCAAGTATGTCAAAGATAGACCTTGTCATGCTTGTGTAAAAGGCAAGCAAACAAGGGCTATCTTTAAAAGTGTTATTGGCAAGGATTCTAATAGATGTCTTCATCTACTACAAATGGGCTTGTTCGGTCCACGACAAATTTGAAGTTTGTGAGGTAAGGATTATACGTTAGTAATTGTTGATGGTTACTCGCGCTTTGTGTGGGTGTTCTTTCTGAAACACAAGTCAGATACCTTCAACATCTTTACTAATTTTGTCAGGCAAGTTCAGAATGAGTACAACTGCTCAATAGTCAAAATCAGAAGTGACAATGGAACAGAATTCAAGTCGGGGGCCATGACAGAATTTTGTGAAAGCTTAGGTATCTTTCATGAGTTTTCCTCTCCTTATACTCCACAACAGAATAGAGTGACCGAGAGAAGGAATAGAACGCTCATAGAGGCCTACAGGACCATGTTGAGTGATGCTTCACTTCCGGAGTACTTCTGTGCTGAAGCCATCAACACTGCATGCCACGTGCAAAATCGAGCCCTCATAAACAAAAACCATGATAAGACACCTTACGAACTTCTGAAGGGCAGGAAACCAACAGTCTCATATTTTAGAATTTTTGGTTGTAAATGCTTCGTGCTCAACAATGACAAGTATCATACTACTAAGTTTAGCGAAAACAGTTTTGTAGGTATTTTTGTAGTTTATAGTAGCCATAGTAAAGCATACATGATTTTTAATAGAAAAACCCTGGTTGTACAAGAATCAATACATGTTGTATTTGATGAGACGAGCTTGCTGTAAAGCAACTCTTCTAGTGTGCTTATTGAAGATGCAGGTGCAAAGCTGAAAGAAATTAGCTTGGATGAACCATCCGATGATAAAGGTAAAAAGCTCATCAAGATCACCACTCTAACCCCTATTGGAGAGGCTGATGATCAAGATGAAGAAGTCATCCAAGATGAAGAAGTCACTCCGGTGATAGAAGATAATCCAGATGCAAGGACTCTAGAGCTCAGACATCTGAAGGATCACCCCAAGGACCAGATCATAGGAGATCCCCGGGATGGTGTCAGAACTCGCAGAGGTACAACTAATGAGAATTTATATTTAAGTTTTCTCTCACAGATTGAACCAAAGAAGTTTGAGGAAGTAAACTCAGTCGCATCGTGGATAATGGCGATGGAAGAAGAACTAAACCAGTTCAAGCGCTGCAAAGTATGGAAAGTTGTTCCAAGACCCAAAGGTAAGAATGTCATTGGGACAAAATGGGTCTACAGGAACAAGATGGATGAGGATGGAACGATTGTAAAGAACAAGACCAGACTCATCGTAAGAGGTTATCGTCAAGAAGAAGGAATCGACTTCGACCAGACGTACGCTCCAGTGGCAAGGCTGGAGGCAATAAGGTTATTCCTAGCATATGTTGCACTCAAAGGCTTCACTGTCTATCAAATGGACGTGAAGTTTACCTTCCTTAATGGTGACATAAAGGAAGAGGTATATGTGTAACAACCTCCAGGTTTCGTTGACTCTAACTATAAGACCCCCTTTTTTCCACACCGGGGTCTTAGGCCCAGAACCGCCGTTTTGCGGTGACTCCTTCACGCCCTGAAGGGTCATCACCACAAAGCGCCGATTCTGCCGGCCAATTCGATCGCAGAAAAGTAGCACAACAAAGTAAATGCAAACTAGCAGTCCACAGAAAATCACATATCATATAGATAATCTCCATGAAGGGAGTGTCCACAGAATAATATATCAGAGTACTAAAATACGGGCTTATGCCTGGTACATCATGTCCTCACTACAAATCACTCATGCGGAAGCAAAAGCAGAAAATCTACTCAAGGTCGAGACTCACAGTCCCGGCTGTATGAACTCCGGAGCTTGACTGCCCCATCTCCAAGCGCACCGGTCACTGGGGCTGCTCCTCCATGTTGGGCTCCACGATCCCCTAAATGATGTGGTTTGAAAATTGTTAGTTTAAAAGACTAATTACTATCATCCCCCACCCCTTCCCCCATGCTCCTAGGCACCGAGCGGAGAGGAAGAAAGGGGAGGACTTGAAGGTGGAGAATAATCAAAAACTGATGGCAGCGGACCTATACTAGCAATACTATAATAGGTATGGACAATAAGCTGAAACATGAAAAGTAACCTTCACTTATGTGAGAACACATAAGCCAAAGGGTCTTCTGCAAGGCTCCCATCGTATAAAAAGTCTCATACCAATTTATACGTTGGGGTGTCGGTTATCAAATAGCAGTAAATATATATCAAAATTGACCTTAATTTATAAACTTGCCCACACAAGCCTATAGACCAAGGGGTCGTTTTGCATGGCCTAAAGTATAAGCGTCTCATTCCACTTATACTTTAGGTGTCAGGATTAAATGAATCAATTATGTTATGACATGCAAGTGGGTATGATGGATCATGCAAGTGCAACACACACACCCGACTCTGTGCACACAGACCTTTAGTTCCCCCTTTCTAGAGCCGTAACCTCCTAGGATACCTCTGTAGTGGCAGACGGAAGCGGTGGGTGGTTTGGGCCTCGCCCACCTCTAAACCAAAAAGCACTACGGTCAGGACCTATCGTACGCCTCAACGTTTGGTGCACGAAGCGGACTCCTGCGTACTCTTGTCGGCTGGCGCACCGGACTTATGTTGGCGAAGTGCTAACCATACTTGCCGAGTCAGCGTATTGGCGTCGGTGCATCGACCCTCCAATACCGAAGACCCACCACCTTAATTTCCTTTCCTTTTATGCACATGCAAATTTAGCGTAAGCAAAAACCGAGCCGAAGCTCCCCGGACCAAAACGTCCGTCTCTTAACTATCTAAGCTGAAGCTCTCCGGACCAAAACGTCCGTCTCTTAACCATTCGAGCCGAAGCTCCCAGCTATCTTCCTGTGTTATCTGTGTTCGTGAAATGTGTAACCCTAATTACTAAGTTACTCTTTTCAGCTTGTTAATACAGTTTACCTTAACCTAGGACTGCCCCCGGTAATCCCTATGAAGGGCTCTCAAGGGGCACTAGGAACTATGTTGGGATTACGCCCAACATTCCCTTTCGCAAGGTACTTATTATTATTATTGGTTGATTCCCTTACCCATTACCTTCTCATGTTACGATAGGCTAATTCCTAGGGCGATTTGACTCTACCTCACCTCGGGAAGGACGATTTTTCGTCGAACCCGAGCGCCTCTAAACTCTAGCCAAACCAATTTCTCACCACTCTTCCCATCCTTCTATGGTGAACTCACCCACCTCTATCAAAAAGTACTAACTCCTACACATGCCCAACGTGACTTATTGCAATTCCCCATCCAGATCATCTTAGGCTATATGTGGTCCGGATAGGAGATAATCCAAATTCTCATCCAAATGGCCTACCTTATTTACTGGAGACTTATCATGACACGAATAGACTAAATCCAGGAAATATAAAATTTTCCAACTATCTGGTATTAATTATTTCCTTAAAGCTTCCAAAGGCTACAGTTTGAACATGAACTACCCTAAGCACACATGCAAGATGCCTAACAAAATTATGAAAATATTAGGTTATCTCAATATGGTAAATTCATAGTATCACAATTTTTCCATCATCAAAAGGGTACTAAAATTATTTTTGCAATATTTACTATCTTCCGTGTTTATGAACAAGTATAGGAAATATCCATCCAAAAATTATAAAATAATTATACTATACAGATAAAACCTTAAAAGTAGCATTGGCCAAGTTTCATAATTTTTCAGCAAGAATTATTCACTGAATAATTTAATTATCAAAATCTCAATATTATGGACTTGTAAAGGAAGTACTGTAAACAACCCTCTAAAAATTATGAATAAATTCCTACAAATATATTTTGGCCTTAAGTCAACAGTACCTAAGTCGCATGATTTTTCAAAAGTTATATCATCTATAAATAATTTTATTCCACCAAAGGCCCTTTTTGAAACTAGTGAAGGAAGTACTAAATATGATTCATTAAAACTTGTAACAAAATTCAGGGATATTCACTTAGGCCTATATTATCTTCTGACCAAGTTTCATCAGATTCAAATGAATAGAATATTCAAATTAATTAAGACACCATTTGGGCCTTTGGTGTTTAACAAAATAAAGTCCAGAAATATAATCCATAAACTTCTAATAAATTACCAGGGGTTCTAGATGGTATAAAACTTACTCTACCCAAATTTCGCAACCTTTAGCTTTAATTTAGTGGCTGAATTTACAAAATCGTGCTTCTACCTAAAACTAGGGTTAGGGTTTGAGGTGCCTACCTTCCTCCAATCCTATAGGATTCCTTCCAGAGAACTTAAGTTACACTACCTTCAATTCTACTGAGTTTTCAAGGCCATACAAGGGCATTTGCCCCCATATCCTTCACAACCCCCAAAAGTCCTTTCTTAGGGTTTGAGATTGAACCCTAGGGAAATCAAACCTAAATCACCCCATTTTCCTTAAGATGGTGTCATTGGCCATAGTGTCCAAGACCTCAGCCTCTGTTGAGAGGAGGTGGCCACCCTAAGCCCATGGTGCACTTTTAGTCAAAAATACCTCCTTAAGGCCAAACTAGGGTTTGGTGATTCCCTAACCAAAACCTAGCCAAATGGGTCGAAATTTTGTACAGAGCTAGGTATTGATGCCGGGGATCACTCACCAAAATTTGGGAGGGTTTGGAGGTACTTAGACCACTTAATTAAAATACCCTAGCATTATTAAATAAAAGTAAAACCTTTAGGCAAAGTGTCTCTACAAATTTTGAATTTTGGGCAGGCCCTAGTTATAGCTAGGGTGGACTCCCTGCCAAAATTTCAATTAATTTGGACCGAGGATGAAGTGTGGGAACTCAGTTTAATGTCTGCCTAGCCCTAGGTGTAGGTCTCACCAAAATAGGTGCCCTGGTCAAACCATGCACCCAAATTGGTTCAAACCAATTTTAAAATAAAGTAGACCCAAAGGGATACAACTTCATGTTGAAGGTTTTCCACTAGGTGAGCCTAAGTATTTTAAAATTTAAAACCAATAATACCAAAATCTGTGACATAAATCGCATTATTATAAATATATATCTTAAGTTTTTAAATCAGATGAAGCACGAATCTTGGCGCAAAAGGAACGGAATCCCTTCATCTCCTTCCTGAGCGACGGCCAGGATTTGTTCTCCAGGGCCGACTTCAAGCAGCTGCCGCCGACCATCCGGCGCTTCCCGGCCGGCCACCGCCACAACCACCTCCGTTGAGGTGGTGGCTGTCGCCAGGCGGCGGCACAGCCGCGGAGAGGTGTTTTTCGGCGGTTCTACTAGGTGGTTTTCGACCAAAAATTCATGGAATTCAGAATTTTGGATCGGCTGAATTGAGCCCGAACCTTGCACTAATGGATTCTACGATCTACTCATGAGTTAAGGAGAGGAGGAGGACCTTCCTAGTGGTTTGGAGTCAGGTCGATCTTCGGGTTGCCATGGTGGTGGTGCCGCCGGCGGATTTCTGCAATAGTGCAGTCAAGTGGCTCGAACTCCTCAGGTAAATGGTGTGAAAGGGTCCTCATGTCACTGATGGTGTTTAAAATCATCAGTTGGGGGAGGGGAGAGGCCAAACATCAATGGCCATTAATGCCCTTTGAAAGTGGCTCGGGTTGGGGGGGGGGGGGGGGGGCTGAACCTGCCTCTGGTGGCCGGGAAATGGCTGGAATCAACTCCTCTTCCTAGAGGAGTTGATTGCAGCCATAAAGAATGGTTGTTGACCTCCTTGCCGGTTCCCACCCCCATTCCTCTCCACCAACTTTCTCTCTCCACAATTATCATGAAAGGAAGCTCCTTTCTCTCTCCTAATCACCCATATTGACTGGTCAACTCCATAGGATATTGTGCAGCCCACGTAATCATAATAATTATGAAAAGTGAGGTTGGCCTAAAGGGAAGAATGGCTTGAGCTTGGGTTAGCCCATTTGGGCTAGGTTTGACTTGGCTTGGGCTAGGGTTGACTTGGGTCAATTTGATCATTTGGTTGACCCCAATGGTCCTTGGTGACCCATTGGCCTCCCCTAAGGTCCATGTAGGGTTGGGTAGGGTTAACTTGGCACCTTGGAGGTCACTTGACCCTTGGTAAGGGCACTTTGACCACTTTAGGCTTGAGTTGACTTGGGTCAACTTAGCCACTAGGTTTGACTCCAATGGGTCCTAGTGACCCATTGACCTCACTTTGGGTTTAGAAGCCCTTGAGTAAGGTTGGTTGGGCACCTGGTGTGGTCACTTGACCTTAGTTAGGGCACTTTGACCAAATTAGGAATTAGAGTTGACTTGGGTCAACATGACCATTTGGGTTGACCCCAAGGGGTCCTTGGTGACCCCATGGCTTCCCCTGAGGTCTAGGAAGGGGTGTGTAGGGTTACCTTGCACTTTGGAGGTCACCTACCCTTAGTAAGGGTAGTTTGACCAGATGAGGGGCCTAAGTTGACTTGGGTCAACTTGGTCTATAGGGTTGAACCCAATGTGTCCTTGGTAACCCATTGACCTCACTTTAGGGTTAGGAGTGTAGGGTGGGGTCCACTGGCTAGGGGGAGGTCAATTGACCCTAAGTAGGCTAGTTTGACTCATTTAGGTTAAGGTTGACTTGGGTCAACTGAGTCTCTTTGATTGACCCCAATGGGTCCTTATGGCTCTAATGGGCCTCCCAAAATGTTTGGGTGTTGTGGTAAGGGTCTTGGGGTCAAGGTGTAGCAGGTCCTCCTAAACTATTGTTCAGAATCCTACTATTTGCAGACCATGATGATTTCCAACTTCATGTCTAAGCTCACTTGGTCTTCTTGAGCTTCCTAGGGTTGTCATGACCTAGTCATGGCCAAAAACCACTCTTAGGGGTCTAGTTGGAAATGGGATGTTACACTAAATTCCTGATTATGTTACTTACTGCACAAAGCTTTATATGGTCTGAAACAAGCCCCTCGGGCTTGTATGAGACACTGTCTAGCTTCCTACTTGAGAACAAGCTCGCAAGGGAAAAGATAAACAAGACATTATTTCTTAGGGAAATAAAAGGCAAGATTCTCTATGCTAGTGCAAATCTATGTCGATGACATTATTTTTGGCTCTACTGACGACAACCTCTGCAAGAAGTTTTCAAAACTTATGCAAGAGAAGTTTGGAATTGAGCAATATGAGTGAGTTGAAGTATTTCTTAGGGCTTCAGGTGAAACAATCTGAAGATGGAATTTCATCTCGCAGACCAAGTTCACCAAAAGCTGATTAAGAATTCGGAATGGAGAACGCAACTCGATGAGGACTCCAATGGGTTCAACAATGTCTCTGGACAAGGATGAAAAAGGTTCGTTTTGATGAAACCAACTACAGAAGCATAATTGGATCCTTGCTCTACCACTGTCAAGTAGACCTGACATAATGTTCTCAACATGTGCCTGTGCTAGATTTCAGGTGAACTCTAAGGAATCTCACTATGCTGCTGCAAAGCGGATTTTGAGATACCTTAAAGGTACGTCGAATATTGGCTTATGGTGCCTAAGAAGTAATGATAGCGAGCTAATAGGTTTTCAGATGCAGATTTGTGTTGAAGCAAAGATGACAGGAAAAGCACTTCAGGGACTTGCAAATTCTTTGGAAGAAGGCTTATCTCCCGGAGTAGCAAGAAGCAAAATTGTGTAGCAATCTCAACGGCTGAGTTAGAGTACATCTCTGCAGGCAGCTGTTGTGCATAGTTACTATGGATAAAGAATCAGTTTGATGATTACAATATGAAGTTTCAGAACATTCCTCTATTTTGCGACTCTTTCAACGCAATTGCCTATCCAACCACCCAGTCTCGCACAGCCGACAAAGCATATAGAGCTAAGGTATCACTTCATCCGGGAGCATGTGGAGCATGGGGACATAGACCTTCAATATGTCCTCTACAGACACGCAGATTGCAGACATTTTCACGAAGCGTTGTTGGACGAGACCAAGTTCTCGTTCTTCAAAACAGAACTTGGAATGCTCAACAAAGAAGATTAGAGAAGATGGATTTTCAAGAAGGCTCAAAGCTCAAGGATTAGTCAAAAGTTGGATTCTACAAAATTCTAACTCCTTGACTCGAGTAAGAAGCAACATACTCGAGTAGTCTACTTGACCTCTAGAGTAGTAGAATAATATAATCGAGTAGTCTACTTGACCTACTCGAGTAGCAGAATGACATACTCGAGTAGTCCACTTCACATACCGAGTACCTCAACTCACCTACTCGAGTACATCCAGCAATATCTACTCGAGTACCTCATTTCATCTCCTCGAGTAATATCAACTCACTCGAGTATATACCGAGACATTATTCAAATTTTCTAATGCGCAAACCAAGGCTTATGCGCCATTCTAAGGTATGATTCCTTCATATTTCAATTAATTAGACATAAACCTACTGTTTATAAATCAAAAATTCATAAATGTCCTACACAAAATATTTTCCGCTCTCGAGTAGCGGCTGTTCTTCTCCTTCTTCAACAAGTTGCAGAGCCGCGTAGTCCTCTCCATCGAAATTTTCAGGTTTCTGAATCATGGCCGCCTCTTCCAAAAGGCGTTGGTTTGGAATGGTGCCGCCGGATTGCCGAACTTTCCGACGATTTCCATAATCTCATTATCTTGCTCGACACGCCGGACTCACCTTCATCCTTCAAGAACCATGTCGAATCCTCTTCCCCGAAGCTGCAGAGTTCTTCAGAAACGTCAACATGAAGCGCCACTGAGCCGTTCTCAAATCCAAAGTCAGAGGTATCAAAATCAAACTTACAAAAATTTCAGTTTCTCAACTTCTGGATTGCCAGTTGTAGATGAAGATGATGATCTTGGGGAAGAAGAATCAGCCAGAACCTGCTTGTTTCTGTGGTATCTTACAGCTGCACAGTACATCAAGAGGTCTGATATGAATGCTGAAGGAACTTCTTAGTTGATATCATTGGAAAAGTCCTTCTATGCAGAACAAGCTCAATCAGAGACATACCCATTTACTTTTTGAAATCATGCAAGCAATAGTCTGCAGAAGAGTTTTCAGTTTGGCATGTGTTCTGGGTAAAATTAAAGACAGCATAAATCCCCAAATTATGCCAGAATCATATCTCTACTTATTCATGAGATCAACCCAGAGTCTTCAATTTCTCTAAAGGGAGTATCTTCACCACATGAAGAAGGTATCTATTTTCTACAATACAAAGAGGGGAGTTAAAACTGCAGAATCCTTCTCAGGCTGTAAAGGTTACAAAAGTCCCAGACATAGAGGACATGACCCCATCTCCCTCTCCATATCAGGTCCCCAGCTCCTTGGTGCACCTATTGAGGGGGAGCCTGCTCATTCTATCCCAGCAAGGATTCCTACCCCTCCAGATGTAAATCCTCCCCTCCTCAAACTCTGGCAGAGATACAATCTGATCAACAACTTCAAGAAACTACTCTCCACAAGAAGCTGCTAATCAATGAGATGATAGAAGAATTGACTGCAAATGATCTTCCTCCTCTCTCTCTCTCCAAAGGAAACTACAAACTGAAATACCTCCAGAGTCTCCAGCACTATCTCCAGCACATACTCCTTCTCCAGCAAAGTCTCCTGTATCACACAAGAGTAGACACGAAACTATTTTCATTTCAGATGAGGCATCACCTGAGCCAGTTGAAGCACCACTAAGGAATTTGAACTTATCCATCCTCATAGTCACTGAAGCAGGGGATGCCCTGATTCACACATACCAAGCAAAAAGCTCTGTCTCCATTACAGAAATACCTCCATGGGTAGCTCCTCCTCCTCCAGTTCCATCAACTAGTGCTCGTCTTGCTGCTACTGCTGCTTCAATAAATGATTTGATGTCTCAAGTTGTCCTTCTGCTTCAAGAACAGAGAACATAATTTGACACCTCCTTAAAAGTTGTTACTGCTAAGGTCATGCTCTTGAGACTGGAGATGAGCAGAGGATTTGCTGAAATTCAACATAATACAGATCAGCTCAGAAGCCTTTTTAAAATTGTGGGAAGGCTCTGGATCACACCATTACCAGTATGGTCAGAGTAATGGACCAAGGTGTGACTCTGGCAGAAATCAGATTGAATTAGATAAAAGAGCTGAAGCACAAAAATGAGATCTGTGAAGAAGTTGGAATCTTCAAAGATGATGCTATGAAAAGCTAACTGTTGAAGTCAGAAAGGGGGAGGGGTTGGTGAAAGAAATTTAGAAAAATCAGATGCTCTCTACAGGAAAACTTTGGGAAACCAAAATGAAAGAAATTCATGATGATGTATTAAACAGAATTCAGAGATATAAATCTTTATAACTATGACATATGTCTGGATGCATAACCAGATTCTCCTGAGTTTCGCTGTGATCCTAGTATCTTCCTCATCATCATCAACCCCTAGCTGCTACTGGACTCCTGCTCCTCCTCAACCACTTTCTCTCTCAGACTGAAGTATAGGAAGGTCCTCCTCTAGACTCTATGCTCCAAATCTAGGAGGATGACACTGCAGCATCTTCCTTCAAGTCCTCCTGAGCATTAGACTTCTAAGAAGAAAAGAAAGTAATGTGGAAAGTCCCTCTGCCAGACAGGTCCCATTCCAGTTTCTGATGATGATAAGAGGAAAGCGCAGATTTGCAGAGATATGGTTCTCCTACCTCCAAGCCCTTATTTGGACACTCTCAAACTGGCTAGGACCTACACCATGAGAGGACGAGGAATATTCATAAAGTTCTTGCTCCAAGGACATGCGAGTTAATGACAACCAGTGACCAAGAGTGAGATTATATGATATGAGATTGAGATAATAAACATTGCTAGC
>CM077165.1:112659569-112743933 GCA_039583875.1 Platanthera guangdongensis | reverse complement strand
TTACAACTCAGCTTTATCCCAAAGCCTACACTCAGCCAATCAAGGCCTACACTCAGCCAATCCAAGGCCTACACTCAGAGATCTCAATCTCCTACACTCAGGCAAACAAGCCCTACCCTCAGCCTTTATAAATATAGGCTTACAATCACTCAGATCCAAAGGATCCTACAAGTTAAAAGATATTACAAAATATAACTCTACAACTCAGAATAATAAGAGAGGAGTTGAGAGATTCTTGATGAGTTCTTAGAAGAACTCAGCTGGATTCACCCTGACTTAGCTTTCTTCAAAGCTTCTTGAGTAGAACTGAATAAGGCTGAATCCTCTGCAGTTGTTCCTTGACCTCTGCCACTTAAGATCCATACTGAATCTGAATCCTACTTCTCAGCCTAGTTCCAGAGACTGATTCCTTGGATGGAGCCCTCTCTCTCCAACTTCTTAGATTTGCAGTTGGACTGCAAGATCTTCTTGTGTGATACCCTTGGTACCACTTCAACAATTGATCAACCTTGACAGCAATCTGATCAATTACTTCAACTTATCTCAACCACTGTTTCTGTAAACTGTGGGTACCTATTTATAGGCCTTCTTCATGGTAGTAACTGGCTGGTCCGTTCATAAACTGACTTCTGACACTCTGACAGTTGCTGTAGACCGGCTGGATCGGTAGCTGGTCATGACAACCAGTCACTTCTTGAAAATCTCTAACAGTCATAAGTGTCGAGACTTTCTGTCTTTAAGTGTCGACACTTATAGTCCAAGTGTCGACACATGTTGTGTAAGTGTCGACACAAGTCTACAAGGTGTCGACACATATCCTTATATGTCTCGACACAGATTCTTCTTCATGTGTCGACACTGAAATTGAGTGTCGACACAAATACTTGTCTTCTAGCCTTGCTAAATTCTTCTAAGTGTCGACACATCTCCTTTGTGTCGACACAACTTCTTGTGTTGAATCTGTCTAGTGTCGACACTACTTCTTGGTGTCGACACATAGTCTTCTATGTTGAAAACTTGCTGAGTGTCGACACAGCTCCTTGTGTCGACACACCTTCTTGTTGTTGAGACTTCAGCTGAGTGTCGACACATTCCCATAGTGTCGACACTTGTACTTGGAATAATTTGTTGTTCTTTCTGTTCTTACTAAGTGTGAACACAGCTCCATGTGTCGACACTTCTTCAAGTGTTGAGTCTTTAGCTGTGTGTCGACACATTGTTCTGGGTGTCGACACATACTTCAAATGTTGACTCTTCTGTTGAGGTCGACACATTGTGTTGAGTGTCGACACTTACTTCAAATGCTGACTCTTCTGCATAGTGTCGACACATTGTGTTGAGTGTCGACACTTGTACTTAGACTCTGCAGACTTTTGCTGAGTGTCGACAAAGCTCCAAGTGTCGACACTTTCTGGTGTAGACACAGCTTCACTGGGTGTCGACACAGCTCCTTGTGTCGACACTTTCTGTCTACACTTTTCTTCACTGAGTGTCGACACAGCTCCAAGTGTCGACACTTTCTGTCTGGTGTCGACTCTGCTTCCAGGTGTCGACATAATGACTCCAAGTGTCGGCACTGCTGTCTGGGTGTCGACACAGCTTTCTTAAGTGTCGACACTTTCCTCTGGGTGTCGACACATGGACTTAGAAACTTTTTGCTTCAGTCCAGTACTTTCTTAACCTGCACAAGTAACTCAAACATACATCAAGTACATTATGATGTATATCATTGAGTTGGGTGAGGCTTCTTCAAATCAGGTACATTTGACCAATGTACCCAACACTGAGTGTCGACACATCTCATTTGTGTCGACACAAGTACTTTAACTTTGTTGAAGCTTGCTGAGTGTCGACACAGCCTCCTGGTGTTGACACATTTGATGTCGACAAAGTTTCTTTGAGTGTCGACACTACCTATAAGTGTCGACACAGATTATGTTGACAATTCTTCACATTGTGTCGACACTGCCTGTATGTGTCGACACTTTTCTTCTGGTGTCGACTCTGCCTTTCCTGGTGTTGACACAATTACTCCAAGTGTCGACACAGCTTCTCTAGGTGTCGACACAAGCCTTCATAAGTGTCGACACTTCACATCTAGGTGTCGACACATGGACTTAGAAACTTTTCTCCATTTCCTGCAATTACTTAACCTGCACATATAAACTCAAAGCACATCAAATACACCTTGATGTATATCATTGAGTAGGGTGAGGCTTCTTCAAATCTGGTACACATATTCCAATGTACCCAACAGTTGAAAAATGCACGGGCGACCTACCAAAGAATGATGGATCGGATCTTCCGAGAACAGAAAGGAAAGAACCTCGAGGTGTATGTGGATGACTTAATGATCAAGAGCAGGGACCTCAAATCTCATGTCCTGGACCTTGAGGAAACCTTTGAGACTTTGAGAAAATATAAAATGAGACTCAACCCCCTAAAATGTGTATTCGGAGCTAATAGGGGAAAGGTCCTAGGGCATCTTCTCACCCCATCTGGAGTGGAGCCCAACCCTGATAAAGTGAAGGCAATCCTAGAGTTGGAGTCTCCTAGAAACGCCAAGGAGGTTCAATGTCTCACCGGCAAGTTGGCCGGGCTAAGCAGTTTTCTCTCTCGAGTCGGGGAGAGATGCTCACCTTTCTTCCGGGCATTGAGAGGAGGCAAGAAATTCGAGTGGACTCCTGAATGTGAGGAGGCTTTTCAGCCTCTAAAGAAACTGCTCACCTAGACACATTTACTTTAGGGGCCAAGGGAAGGAGAGGTCTTGTTCTTATAATTGGGAGTATGGACTGGGGCTGTGAGCTCGGTTCTTGTGCGAGAGGAAGGGAAGAAGCAATTTCCGATCTATTACGTGAGCAGGGTCCTAAAGAAGGCGGAGCTCGGGTATCCCATTCTTGAAAAATTAGCGTTTACTCACATCGTCTCGGCCCGGAAGCTCAGATCATATTTTCAGGCTCATTCTATTCATGTGATGACGGATCACCCCCTTCGTCGCATCTTGGAAGGGGTGGAACACTCCGGGAGGCTGGCCAAGTGGTCAATAGAGCTCAGTGAATTCAACCTCGCTTTCATTCCCCAGCTTGCCATCAAGGCACAGGCGATGGCCGACTTTCTAGTAGACTACGTAGTTGAGGTCCAAGGGACCGAAGCGTCCACTCGAGCGGCCTGGAAGATGATGGTAGATGGAGCGTCAGGAAGAAATTCCTTTGGAGGACGAATGATATTGGTAAGTCCAGAGGGGACCAGGATTGAGCAGGCCTTGAAGATCCACTTCACGATCACCAACAACCAGGTGGAATATAAGGCGATCATCGCAGGGCTCAGGTTAGCCCGGGAGTTGGGCATACAAGACATTGAGGTCTCGACGGACTCCATGGTGGTGGCGAGCCAGATTAAACGGGAGTTCGAGGCAAGGGATCCCACCCTCCAGCTATACCTAGGGAAGGTCAAGGACATTATCGGGCAGTTCCGAAGCTTTTCAATTCGGCACTTCCTGAGGGAGGAGAGCACCCAGGCTGACCAGCTCGCCAAGTATGGCCCTCGGGATGGAGGAACAATGACGGAGGTTTTTAGGCCATCCATAGAAGAAGGGGAACTCATGGAGATATGCCAACAAGGGTCTTGGATGGACCCCTTCATCACCTTTCTGACCTCGGGGCAGCTGCCTGTGAGAGAACTCGACAATAAGCATACCAGATACAAATCGGCGTATTACCTGCTGAAAGAGGGAGTTTTGTACCGCAAGACACTGTCGGGTTTTCTTTCTCGCTGTGTGTCAGAGGGGAGGTTCCAAAGGTTCTGTAAGAGATTCATCGGGAGAATGCGGGAGTCACTCGGGGAGCCGAACTTTAGAAGGGAGGGTGTTGAGACAGGGGTACTTCTGGCCTACTCTCAGGAAAGATGCAGAGGAATTCACAAAAAGGTGTCAAAAATTCCAGGAGTTCGCCCCCCTCCAACTCCTTCCAGCCCAGAGGTTGCGGACAATCACAACTCCCTGACCCTTCGCTATATGGGGGCTAGATCTGGTGGGTCCTTTTCCCCAAGTAAGTGGCCAAAGGAAATTTTTGCTAGTCATGATGGACTACTTTTCAAAATGGCTGGAGGTGAAGGCGCTGGCTAAGGTGACATCGTAGGTGGTCAAGAATTTCGTATGGGGAAAGATCATCTGCAGGCATGGGTTACCACTGGCCATTATAACGGATAATGGACCACAATTTGCAAGTAGGGAGTTCGTTGATTTCTGCATCCGTTTGGGAATAGATCTCCGTTTTGCCTCTGTTCATCATTCACGAAGTAACGGGCAGGTGGAGGCAGCCAACAAGATCATTGACAATCTTTTGAAGAAGAAAGTGGAGAATTTGAGGGTAAGCTGGGTTGAGCAGCTACCTTCAGTCCTCTGGGCCTTAAGAACCACACCAAACACCGCCACGGGAGAGACCCCGTTTAAGCTCTCTCATGGCTCGGAGGCTGTCATACCCATTGAGTTTGAAGTCACATCACCAAGAGTAGTTGTTGCAAAGGAAGGGGACGAAGGATGGAGAGCGGAGAACGAGGAAGAGTAGAGACTCTCTCTAGATCTCGTGGAAGAGATCAGGGATTTGGCGATGGTCCGCCAGGAGGAGGTCAAGCGCTGAATGGCGAGGTACTTTGACAAGTATATAAGGATCAGGCAGTTCGAGAAGGGGGATTTGGTCCTCAAAAAGGTGGATGCAGCAGGTAGAGGGGCCTCCGTAGGGAAGCTCAATCCCAATTGGGAGGGTCCTTTTGTAGTAAAAGAGGTATTGAAGTTGGGGGGGGGGGTACCACCTCCAGGATGTGGACGGGGTATCCCTCGATCGCGCTCGAAGTGGTGATGATTTAAAGAGATTTTACCTATAACACTTTTCGTTCATTATATTTTTTATTGTTATATAATACTTGCAATTTTGATGTGCTCTTCTGATGTGATGAGAGTGCAGGTGTCCTTTTTCATGGCATCAAAGGTGAGATGGAAGTGAGGAAACCCCTAGCATACCCGCTGACCAGGCTCTCATCTAGCTGGCAGGGTTGTAGGCTCACTTGGTGGCTGGAGGAGTTTTGGAGAGGAGACCCCGAGCAGACCCGCTGACCATGCTCTCATCTAGCTGGCAGGGCTGTAGGCTCACTCGGTGGTTGGAGGTGTTTTGGAAAGGAGACCCCGAGCAAACCCGCTGACCAGGCTCTCATCTAGCTGGCAGGGTTGTAGGCTCACTCGGTGGTTGGAGGTGTTTTGGAGAGGATACCCCGAGCAGACCTGCTGACCAGGCTCTCATCTAGCTGGCAGGGTTGTAGGCTCACTCAGTGGTTGGAGGTATTTTGGAGAGGAGACCTCGAGCAGACCCGCTGACCAGGCTCTCATCTAGCTGACAGGGATGTAGGCTAACTCGGTGGTTGGAGGAGTTTTGGGGAGGAGACTCCGAGCAGACCCGCTGACCAGGATCTCATCTAGCTGGAAGGGCTGTAGGCTCACTCGGTGGTTGGAGGAGTTTTTGAGAGGAGACCCCGCGCAGACCCGCTGACCAGGCTCTCATCTAGCTGGCAGGGTTGTAGGCTCACTCGGTGGTTGGAGGTGTTTTGGAGAGGAGACCCCGAGCAGACCCGCTGACCAGGCTCTCATCTAGCTGGCAGGGCTGTAGGCTCACTCTATGGTTGGAGGTGTTTTCAAGAGAAGACCCCGAGCAGACCTGCTGACCAGGCTCTCATCTAGCTGGTAGGGCTGTAGGCTCACTCGGTGGTTGCAGGTGTTTTGGAGAGGAGACCCCGAGCAGACCCGCTGACCAGGCTCTCATCTAGCTGGCGGGGATGTAGGCTCACTCGGTGGTTGGAGGAGTTTTGGAGAGGAGACCCCAAGCAAACCCGCTGACTAGGCTCTCATCTAGCTGGCAGGGCTGTAGGCTCACTCGGTGGTTGGAGGTATTTTGCAGAGGAGACCCCGAGCAGACCCACTGACCAGGCTCTCATCTAGCTAGCAGGGTTGTAGGCTCACTCGGTGGTTGGAGGTGTTTTGGCGAGGAGACCCCGAGCAGACCCGCTGACCAGGCTCTCATCTAGTTGGCAGGGTTGTAGGCTCACTCGGTGGTTGGAGGTGTTTTGGAGAGGAGATCCCGAGCAAACCCGCTGACCAGACTCTCATCTAGCTGGCAGGGTTGTAGGCCCACTCGATGGTTGGAGGTATTTTGGAGAGGAGACCCCGAGCAGACCCGCTGACAAGGCTCTCATCTAGCTGGGAGGGCTGTAGGCTCACTCGGTGGTTAGAGGAGTTTTGGAGAGGAGACCCCGAGCAGACCCGTTGACCAGGCTCTCATCTAGCTGGCAGGGCTGTAGGCTCACTCGGTGGTTGGAGGTGTTTTGGAGAGGAGACCCCGAGCAGATCCACTGACCAGGCTCTCATCTAGCTGGCAGGGTTGTAGGCTCACTCGGTGGTTGGAGGTGTTTTGGAGAGGAGACCCTGAGCAGACCCGCTGACCAGGCTCTCATCTAGATTGCAGGGCTGTAGGCTCACTCTAGGGCAAGACAAGTGGTAGGAGCTGACGAAGAGAAGTGTCTATATTTATCAGAAAATTGGTAGAATTTCTAGAAAATAGAAGAATCGGAGATTAGACAAAGGAGGACCTCTGGCCGGCACTCAGTAGGGGGGGTCTCGCCTGTAGCGAGTGGGTCTTCCATGTCCAAGGCACATGCCTGGCATAAAAAGAAGGGACTTGTCATGAGGAGCGGTGGATATCCAAGGCTTACATCGCGGGTTGACCTCACGGCAAGACGAGAGCTAAGAGTTTGATGATCTCACGTTAGGTAGAGGCAAAGAGACATGGTCTTAACGTTTTAGACTATCAGGCAAAATAGCGGAGGGAAAAGGCGCAGGAAAATAACATGAAAAAGGTAAATTATGAAATTCCCTTGGATCATCACAGAAAACACCTCACTATCGCAGAGAAAATATCTATATCATGAATAATTACAAGTACAGGGCAAGTCAAAAAAGAGGGGGGGGGGAGAAGTCCATGGCACTGACGAATCCTTACTCCTCGCCGCTGGAGGATGAACTATCGTCCGTCTCGCCATATAAATGGGGGACCAGGTCGCGGACTGTGACCATCTCGGCGTCATCACGAACCACCCCCAGCTCCTTCATCATCTTGAGAACGAGCTTCGATGTCTTGATGTGGGAATCTCGGCAGAGAGCATCGACCTCGTCCACAGAATAGCGAGAAGAAACTGGAAATTGGTATGAAGGGGGTGCCGCGCTGTCCCGGAGGCGGGTATTTTTAGCTTTCAATCTCTTGTTCTCTCCCTCCAGTGCCTCGCTGTGCGAGCGCTTCCGGTCGGCAGTCTTGGCATCCTGCGGGAAGGCGTAGTCAATAAAAGACCATAATAGCTAGCGAGTGAGGCTGGCGAAGCAACGATTAGGAAGCTTACCACACCGCCCTGACTTTGCGCGAGGAGATGGTCGGCGACGGCCAGCCGCTTCTCGAGGTCGTGGGACTTCTCGCATTCCGCTGCATGGCTGGCCTCCGCTTCTTTCCACTTCTTATTGTTAAAGACCAAGCGGCGCGAGACCCGGTGCGAGAGCTCCATTGAGCGAAACTGGGCATGGGCGCTCTTTAGAATGAGGTCCCGAGACATCTCATTCTCCACGGGCTCAATGTCGAGGCCACCATACAGCCCATAGCCAAGGGAGAAGGCATGACTAGTGGGCGGGTCCTGCTCCTTCCAGGAGGGAAGGAGGGTGGACACTGACACGCGGTTGGCATCCTTCTCCCATAAGAGTACCGGCTCGCCAGCAGCGTCATCTGTCACAAACCCCATGTTGTAATTGAGATTTGAGGAGGGGGCCGGGGGGATGGAAGAGCCCTCCTCGTGAGGGGGAAGACCAGCAGGCTGGACAGTGGTGGTGGCGGTTGGTTCTGACAAGACAGTCTCGCAGGTAGGCGAGATGGCTAGTTGGCGAGGTGAGGGAGTTCCTACAGAAATGGGGGACATGGACCCCAATAGCTCCTTCCTTTCTTTGTGGGCGGCCTTTTTCTTCTCTTTCTTAAAGGACACGGACTTTTTCACCCTTTTCTTTGGGCTGTGCTGAGAAGTGGTGTCCTCGTCCCCAGGCCTTTTCTTTAGAGTGGGGGTCAGGGTCTCCTTTGCGGCCTCCACCGCCATACTCGCCAGGGCGAGACCCCTGTTGCTCTGGTAAGGAGGGTGGACAGGGACGGTCCTCTCTCCTCAGCAGGTTAATAGTCAACATAAAGTAAAAAAGTTGAGTACAATGCTAAGAGAGGCAGGAGTATACCTTCGCCGGGAAAGACAACAGGAAGCGAGTCGAGATCCCGCCTGAGGAAGTTGACCTCGACGTTTTTCCCTAAGAAGAAGTCGCATACAACCTTCTCGACACCTCCAACCTTAGGAGTTTCGTAGTAGCACTCGGCAGGGGACAACGGGGTGAGAGGGATGCCTCCCAAGTCCCCGCAAATGAAGACAAAGCGGGTCACCCAGTGATGGTTTTTGTTTGGCGTCTCGCACACCGTCAGGCCTTGGCCGGTGAAGTAGGAAACACCATCGTCTTTCGCATGGTAGATGAACAATTTGCGAAAGACGGTCAAGCTGAATTCAATGTGCTCAAGCCGCAAGTAGCAGGCGAAAGCAACCAGCATTGAGATCGCGTTGGGGTTGAACTGAGCGGGAACGACCCCGAAGTACTTGAAGACCAATTTAACCTCCAGCCAGAGAGGGAGTCTCAGCCCCGCCTCGAAGTGCGAGATGGGGAAGGCTAATTCGTTGGGGTAAAAGGTATTGATGCACTCGCCAACTTTGGGGGAGAGAGACAGATAGCCATCAACAAGAAACTCGCTGGCAAAGCGAGTGTACTCTTCCTCTGGTAGCCTGCCAAGAGGGAAATCATGATCCGCGAATCGCCTCCCGCAGTAGATGTGGCCCTCACCTCTTCTACCCTCTTCTTTCCTATAGCCGGCGAGGAGGAAGAAATAGGAGAGAAGAAAATATTGAAGGGAAAGAGGGACGCGAGAGGTGTTGGGAAGAAGAGGAGTAGGCGGGAGCTCCAATCACGGAAATAGCGGAGAACAGTAATGAAGGCGTGAAAGTGTCTGGATCCTGGAGAAGGGTATTTATAGCAAATAGGGAAGAGAGAGGAGACTGAGCGGGAAAACGAAAGGGCGGAAAATGAAGAGGCAACCTGACGGTTCATCTTCTCCCCTGCTCTCTCTCTCTCTCTCTCTCTCTCTCCAGAACCCAAGGGGCAGAAGCGCCGCGGCGACTTTTTCGATGAACCGAAATAATCATGACAGATTAATTAATTGGAAAATAAGCTAATCACATCAATGATGAAAAACCCGGCACGACATGACAGGTAGACAAAATATCATAATGATAAATTATTTCATCCCGCGCGGGGAAAGCATCTCGTCCAGGGAGTTTTATGCAAATTAATAAGTAACATAATTAAGTCGGTAACAAAGATACAGGAGAGCCTTCAGAGGGAGAGACGGGGTTGCGGCCGCTTAATTCTTGATCCATTTCCAGCGGCCATCCCGACCTCCCACGCAAGGAGGGCGGCCAGGTAGATGAAAGGCGCGGGCGGCGACTAGGTCGCGTCACACAAGACGGAGGTGTTCGTCCGTCTCGTTTAGGATAGCTTGGGGTCTGTCCCATCCATTATGTCGTCGGCCTCTATCTCGGCAGAAAGGCGATTGCACTCATTTTCCAGCCAGTCCATACGCCGATCAGAGGCCTGTTTCTCCAGCTCCATCTCACGGATGATATGTGAAAGATATTGTACCTAGACACCTAGAGGGGGGTGAATATGTGACTTGAATCTTTTTAACTTTTTAAGGCAGCAATCAGATTTTATCTCAGAGTTATATCTATTTGAACACAGCAATTACACAGCAATCACAGAATATCACAGCACACAGTAGACACACAGTTTTATAGTGGTTCCCCAAAGTTTGGGTACATCCACTTTCCCCCTTCGCCTATCTAGCAGTGTACTAGATTCGGCCAAACTCCTCCACTATCTCAGAACCCAAAACAGGTTCCTACACCTCAGGCCCAAGGCCCTACAACTCAGCTTCTTCACAAAGCCTACACTCAGCCACCAAGGCCTACACTCAGCCACCAAGGCCTACACTCAGTCACAACAGGCCTACACTCAGAGATTTCAATCTCCTACACTCAGGCACTCAAGCCCTACACTCAGCCTTTATAATTACAGGCTTACAAAACTCAGATCCCTAAGGATCCTACAAGATAAAATGAATACAATAATTGTAACTCAACAACTCAGAGAAAAGAGAGAAGAGTTGTGAGTTTCTTGATGAGTTCTTGGAAGAACTCAGCTGAAATCAATCTGACTTGGCTTTCTTCAAAGCTTCTTGAATGTAGAACTCAATAAGATTGACCTCTTCTGCAGTTGATCCTTGATCTCTGCTACTTAAGATTCAGAATAAATCTGAACCCTTCTTCTCAGTCTGGTTCCAATGACTGATTTCTTGGATGGAGCTCTCTCTCTCCAACTTCTTAGATCTTCACTAGATTCTTCAAGGAATAGTTAGATCTTCTTTATATTACTTGATATGTTGATCCTCAATTTTAACAACTTCTTCTGTAGATAGTATAAGCCTATTTATAGGCCTTCTTCATGGTAATCGGCTGGTCCGGTCCATAACTGATTTCTGACAACTCTGACAGGTGCAATAGACCGGCTGGAATGGCAGCTGTCAAGTCATCCATTCAGTTCTTGAAAATTCTGTAACTGTCTATAAGTGTCGAGACTGTCTGTCTTTAAGTGTCGACACTTATAGACCAACTGTCGACACAAGTTGACTAAGTGTCGACACTAGCCTACAAGGTGTCGACACAACTCCTTGTGTTGTAGATTTTATATCTCGACACTACTTCTTCTTCATGTGTCGACACTGATATTGAGTGTCGACACAACACTTTGTTCTTCAGCACTTTGTTGACTTCTTGTAAGTGTCGACACAACTCTTTTGTGTCGACACATCTTCATGTGTTGAATCTGTTAAGTGTCGACACTTCTTTTTGGTGTCGACACATGTCTTTAGTGTTGATACTTGCTGAGTGTCGACACAGCTCCTTGTGTCGACACATTCTTCTTCTGTCGAGACTCTGGCTGAGTGTCGACACAACTCCTTAGTGTCGACACTTGTACTTAGAATTTTGTTGTTCTTTGCTAAGTGTCGACACAGCTCCTTGTGTCGACACTTTCTTCAAGTGTTGAGTCTTCAGCTGAGTGTCGACACATTCTTCCATGTGTCGACACTTTCTTCAAGTGTTGAGTCTTCAGCTGAGTGTCGACACATACTTTCTTGTGTCGACACTTTCTTCAAGTGTTGAGTCTTCAGCTGAGTGTCGACACATTCTTCCTTGTGTCGACACTTTCTTCAAGTGTTGACTCTTCTGCTGAGTGTCGACACATTGCTCTGGGTGTCGACACTTATACTTAGTCTCTGCTGACTTTTGCTGAGTGTCGACACAGCCTCCAAGTGTCGACACATTCTGATGTAGACACAGTTTCACTGGGTGTCGACACAACTATTAAGTGTCGACACTGCTTCACTGCACTTTTCTTCACTGAGTGTCGACACAGCTCCTTGTGTCGACACTTTTTGTCTGGTGTCGACTCAGCATCCCTGGTGTCAACACAAATACTCCAAGTGTCGACACTGCTTGTCTAGGTGTCGACACAAGTCTTCTTAAGTGTCGACACTTTCCCTTTGGGTGTCGACACATGGACTTAGAAACTTTTCCATCTTTCCTGTAAATACTTAACCTGCACAAGTAAACTCAAAATACATCAAATACATTTTGATGTATATCATTGAGTTGGGTGAGGCTTCTTCAAATCAGGTACATTTGAACCAATGTACCCAACAATCTCCCCCTATTTGGAGAAGTCATAACCCTTAGTCAATGATATACACCATACAGAATAAAATCAAGTATGATGTAAAACAGGATTATGTAATCAGAAAAGAACATCACATGTATTAAACAAACATGCATATACAGATAACATCTCAGAATAATTATGAAATAGATTTATCACATAGCAAATTTATCACACAGACATTGTTCTAATAGCTTGTCATATTCATAATTCTAAAGTTTACAGAATGCTTTACATCAAAAGATTACATAGTAAACTTAAGAAAATTTCTATGCTACTTTTGTTCAGCCTCCTTAATTACTATGCCCTTCCCAGATTGTACTTTGGCTTGTACTGAGGCTTCAGTGTCTTCAGCAGCAGCAGGCTTTTCCCCTTTAAGCTCCTTCTTCTTTAGCTCTTCAGCTTTGATCTTTTGCCTCTCAAAATAATGATAAGGCTTGGGAAAGTACTTGCTAGGCTCCTGGGCAGTAGGAGGTAGCTTTCCCATCTTGGCCTTTCTTCTATATTGGACTATGGCCTCCTCCCTTGTCTCATGCTTTCTCCATTCTGATTCAGAAAACCACTTGTTCCTGTCTTGCACATTATCTTTTGCAGCTTTCCAAGCAGTCAAAATAATATTTCTTGAGGTGGGGCTCCACTGCTCAAAGTCAGGTCTTTGTTCAGCTTGCTCCCTGAACGTCTTCTTAGACAATCTAGCTTCTTGTTCAGCTTGCTCTTTCAAAATAGCTTCCTGTAAGGCCTCAGATACTGGCTGAACTACTTTGTCAAGAATAACCTTCTGATTTCCATCAGGTGGACTATACATGGACTGTATGTCAGCTTGAACCATATCAAAAGCTGGTGGAGGATAGATCACTTGAGCTACTTCTGGTTGCTCACCTCCAAGATATGCAGGGTTAATTCTAGATTCTGCAACATTATCATCATCACAAAGAGGAGGATAACCAAGAGTGGCTCTGATGGAATTAGAAACCCATTTTGCATGGTCAGAGCCAGCTTTGACTAAGACCCTCTCCCCTTTATGACTTCTCTTTCTATGTGATCCCTTAAATCATCTTTTTGAAATCTGATTTGGGCATTTAGATAATTGACTCCATCCCTGTAGAAAGGTTTTAACCTTTGGAGTTTTTCAGTTATGATCTTCTGAGAGTCTTGAATGGCAGTCTTAAAAGCAGTTATTTCCTCTTGAAATGCTTTGTCAAAAGCTGTCATAGTAGTAGCAGTAGAAGTTGTCAGGCCAGCAGCAATGTTCTTCATCTCTGTGACAATAGCATTGTGAGATTCTGTCAAATTGTCATTCATTCTGATTTGGTTCTCTAGAACATATCCCTGCTTCAGTGCTATGTCATCTACTTGAGCTTTTATGTTCTCTTGATAAGTTGCTAGATAGACTACTGCATTCCCTCCCTTGTGGAAGCAGTCAGTCATCTCCTTCTTATTAAGATTCATTTCAAATCTTATAAACTGTATATCCTGGGCCAAATCAAACTGCAATGATTTCTGCCCTTCATCCACATACTTCTCAATGGCCTGTTTGTGCTCATCAAGCTTAATTTGCATTGCAACCATTAGAGCACTATAATCAACAGTAGGTGCTGGCTGTGATATAGGCTGTGGTGCAATAGTTTGTAAGGCCTTTTTGTAACTCTGGCTACTTCTTCTGAATACTTGAAATTTCTTTTTCTTTGCCCTTGTAGCCTCCTCATCTTCAGATGCTGAGGTGCTGGCTATGTCTACCCTCTCCTTAGGTAGCTCCTCAACAGCTGGTTGTTTTTCAGGCTCATGTCTTGCAGGTTCTTCAAGAATTGGCACTTGCTCCCCCTCAATTGGAGCATTCTCTCCTTCAGCAGTTGTACTTTCTTTTCCAAAGTCTTCTTGATCCAGATTAAGAAATAGATCTTCCATAGTAAATTCTTGTGGAGAATGAGCTGGAGAAACTCTGGGCTCATCTACCACTGGATCAGATACAACTTCAATTTCAACAGATGTGTCTTCCATGACAACATCTGGGATTTGACTATGAATCTGTGGTTGCTGATAAACATCAGACAAATCAGTATCCTCTAAAGGAAAATCTAAAGCATTAAGCTCAGTGATTACCTCTAGAATTGTGTTTGTAGCTTGCTCACTCTCAAGAGTAGTTGGCTCTTCCACAACTAGTGGCTCCCCCTGGATTTGATCCTGGTGTAAGGGGCTAGCTGGTGGTAGCTCCCCGTGCCTTTTAGCAACTACTTGTTGAGCTGGAGTCTTCTCAACAGTCCCTTCTTCATGCTCATCAGGTGTGAAGACAACTTGCTCTTCACTATCAGAGCTGCTAGGTGAAACCTGAGCCACTGGGGCAGCTTTCTTCTTCTTCTTTTGAGGTGTTCCTTTCTCAGATGTTACTTTCTCAGGGGTTGGCATCTCCTTTGACAACACTCTGTCCCACCTAGAGAATATCTTCAAGTCCATTTTCCTCATATGGTTGATTTTACTTCCAGCAGCTTGACCCAAAACTTCAGGTATAATACCAGCAAGGTATAGACTTAAGATCCTGCCCAGGTTGGGCTTCTTTAGGCTTTCCTTAATCTTCTCAAAGATCACTACAGACCAGTCAGTTTTCAGAGTGAAGATTATCCTTGTCATAATACTAAACATATGGGCTGATACCCTATCATGCCCTCCTAGCTTACTTAGGATCACTTTGCCAACAATTTCTGACAGGAATTTCCCCTGACTGTTCATTCCTTTTCTATTGAAAACTGAGCCAATTTTCATCTTAGAATCCAGACCACACCATGCCAATGCATCTCTGGTCCTGGAAGCAATTACCTCTTCTTCTTCCTTAGTTCTTGGCAACTGAAGTACTTTTCTCAGACTTTTTGGAGAGACCTTTACTTTTTCACCATGGACCCTTGACTTGATCTTGAGTCAAAAGTCATCTACTTGAGCTCCATTGAGGAATTCTAGTACTTCCTTCTTCCAGATCTTTGTAGGCTCTGAAATAAGAAATTCCAACCCCGAATCTGCAACTAAGGTTATCACATTCTTGATTTCTTGGTCTGCATCACCAAATGCGTCGCGCACCAATTCATAGCCTTCATTGACGTTCTCCTCAAGCTTTGGCGCCATTAGGGTTTGAAGAATTTGAACTGAGAGAAGTGAGGTGTCGACACACAAGTTTGGTCTCGAAACTTTTGAAAGCGTGTCGACAGACAAAGGCAAAATCCTATTTATACCTTTCTAGGTTTGAAGATGAAAAGGCGGGCAGCTAACTTAAATTATGTCGACACTGTCGATAAGTGTCGACACTGACTTAGAATGTCTCGACACTTTCGTGTCGACACAAGTTTAGTCAACATCTATATGTGTCGACACTTGTTTATGTGTCGACACCACATAACTCGACATTTAGTCGAGACTTTACTTAAATAATTCTGAGTAAAAGCTAAGTGTCGACACCACCTTGGATGTGTCGACACCTACTTGTCATGTGTCGACACTAATTTTCTGAAGTGTCGACACCAATTTCCTAGATGTGTCGATACCTTTTTCCTGAAGTGTTGACACCACTATTCTGTGTCTACACAGATATCTCTGTGTGTCGACACCTTTTGACTTAGCCATTTCTATAAACTTATTCTAAGTTTATCATTCCTAGTTCAATTTTAAACCTATTAAACTTAGTTTCTTCTAAGAGCTTAGTATACATATCAGCTAGTTGATTATCTGTTTTAACATATTCTAGTAAAATATCTTCTTTCTCTACATGCTCCCTAAGAAAATGATATTTTATTTCAATATGTTTAGTTCTACTATGAGAAACAGGATTATGAGCAATTGATATAGCACTTGTAGAATCACAAAAGAGTGGAGTTCTACTTACCTGAATTTCATATTCCTCAAGCTGATGTTGTATCCATAGAAGTTGAGCACAGCAACTTCCTGCAGCTACATATTCTGACTCTGCAGTGGAGATAGTCACACTTGTTTGCTTTTTGCTACTCCAAGAAATCAGTCTTCCACCTAGGAATTGACAGGTTCCAGTTGTGCTTTTTTTGTCTTCTTTGCATCCTGCAAAGTCTGCATCTGAATAACCTATTAGTTCAAAATCCCCATTCTTAGGGTACCAGAGGCCTAGATAAGGAGTGCCCTTTAGATATCTCAATATTCTTTTGACTGCTGTCAAATGAGACTCTTTAGGGCAGGCTTGATACCTTGTACAGACACATGTAGCATACATGATATCTGGTCTACTTGCAGTCAAATATAATAGGGAGCCAACTATCCCTCTATACAAAGACTCATCTACAGGTTTCCCTGCATCATCCTTGCTAAGAGACATACTTGACCCCATAGGAGTCTTCATGGTACTGGATGAATCCATATCATACTTCCTTATGAGTTCTAGGGTGAACTTAGACTGGCATATGGATAATCCATTCTCAGTCTGTCTTACTTGGAGACCCAAGAAGAACTTAAGTTCTCCCATACTACTCATCTCAAATTGACCTTGCATTAGTTTTGCAAACTTTTTGCAAAGGCTACTTTCAGTAGACCCAAATATAATGTCATCTACATATATTTGGACTAGTATTACTTTGTCTCTAGATTCCCTAAGGAATATAGTCTTGTCTATTTTCCCCCTTGTGAACTTATTCTCAATGAGGAAACTAGACAGGGTTTCATACCAAGCCCTAGGGGCTTGCTTTAACCCATATAATGCTTTCATAAGTCTATAGACATGATTAGGTAGAGTTGAATCAACAAAACCTGATGGTTGTTCCACATAGACTTCCTCTTTTAGATTACCATTTAGAAATGTTGACTTGACATACATTTGGTAAACTTGAAATCCTTGAAAAGTTGCATAGGCCAGGAACATCCTTATGGCTTCCAGTCTGGCTACTGGAGCAAAGGTTTGATCAAAATCAATACCTTCTTCCTGTCTATATCCTTTAGCAACCAATCTTGCTTTGTTCTTAATAATGACTCCATGTTCATCCATCTTGTTCCTATAGATCCACTTGGTCCCAATTATGTTGTGGTCTTTAGGTTTAGGAACAAGCTCCCAGACCTTGCACCTCTTGAACTAATTCAGCTCTTCTTGCATTGCCTCAATCCAATGAGGGTCTAGGATGGCTTCTTCAAACTTCTTTGGTTCAACTTGGGATAGAAAACTAGAGTAGATTGCTGCATTCAGATTTCTGCTCCTTATTTGTACCACTTGTCTTGGATCACCAATGATTTGTTCTGTTGGATGATCTCTTAGATGCCTATTGGCTGGAGACATCCTGACTTCAGGTCGAACTTCTTCAACTTCTTCATCTTGTTGTACTCCTTGTACTTCTTCTGCATTTGGTACATGTAGTACTCCCCCTGGACAGCAGCCACTATCTTCTACTTGCTGCCTTGCAGTAGGTTCTTCTTCTATAGTGAGCTTGTCCATCTTCTTTGTTATACCTGTGGGGCTGCAAATACTACTAGACAACTCATTGTTAATAAGTCTAGTTTCATCAAATACTACATGTACAGATTCTTCTACAACTTGAGTAGACAAGTTGTAGACTCTATAAGCCTTACTGTTGTTGATGTACCCAACAAAAATTCCCTCTTGGGACTTGGCAGCAAACTTAGTCAAGTAAGACTTTCCATTGTTAAGTATAAAGCACTTACAACCAAAGATCCTGAAGTAGGATAGATTTGGTTTCCTGCCTTTCACAACCTCATAGGGGGTCTTGTTGAGGCTTTTAGTTATGGTAGCCCTATTAATAACATGGCATGCAGTATTGACTGCTTCAGCCCAGAAATATTCTGGTAGTGATGTATCACTTAATAGGGTCCTACCAGCCTCAATCAAGGTTCTATTCTTTCTTTCAGCAATGTCATTTTGCTGAGGTGTTCTTGGTGAAGAAAACTCTTGAAGTATCCCAAATTCTTCACATAGTTTTGTCATGCTATCAGACTGAAATTCTGTACCATGGTCACTTCTTATCTTGACCACTATACTGTCTAGTTCATTCTGAATTTGCTTGACAAAGCTATAGAAGACACTAGGTGTTTAAGATTTCTGTCTTAGAAAGAACACCCAGGAAAACCTTGAGTAGTCATCTACAACTACAAAGGTATAGACCTTCCTACCTAGGCTGTGAACTGGCATTGGACCAAAGAGATCCATATGCAAGAGGTATAAGCACCTCACAGCATCTTTGTTTTTAATGCTTCTAAAGGTGGATCTAGTCTGCTTGCCCTTTTGACAAGCTGAGCAAATACCATCTTTAATACACTTAACTTGAGGACCATTCCTCACTAACTCTTTGCTAAAGAGTTTATCAATTGTCTTGTAGTTAAGATGGGCTAGCCTCTTGTGTCATTTGACACAATGAGAGACTGTCTCATCAGCTACTAGACACACTGGAGAACCATTGTTCTCAACCATAATGTCTAAGCAATAGACATTCCTTTTTCTATAACCAGTCAAAATGATCTCTTGATCATTTGACCTCCTGATATGACAACCATCTTTCACAAATGATATGTCATATCCTACATCACTCAATTGACTTATACTAATAAGGTTATGTTTCAAACCTTTAACATAGGCCACTTGAGTAATTGTAATAAAGGAGTTAGATATGTTACCAAAACCCTTGATGATCCCTTTTTCAAATCCACCAAAGGTGACTTTTGGACCATCCTTGATAGGTGTGTAGTCCTTTAGTAAACCCCTTATTCCAGTCATGTGTCTGGAACATCCACTGTCCAAGTACCATATTGGGGCATGGTCACTTGGACTCACCTGCAAAACAGATTAGTGAACCTTAGAACCCAAAGAATTCTTGGGTCCTTGGTACTGGTTAGTTTGCATCCTAACAAAGCTACCTGCATGTTTTCCAACAGGCAGTTTGCTACTCACTTTGGCACTAGCATTGTGCCAACAGTCCATTACAAAGTGGCCTACCTTGCCACAGCACCAACACTCAAACTTATTGTACCTTTGCTTAGGTACTGTCTTTACTGTTTTATCTACAGCTGACTTGTTGAGAGTTGGGTCTTTGCCCTTGGACTTGGACTGAATAGTCCTTGCAGGTCTAGTAAATCTCAGTCCAGCTTTACCTTTGTGATGAACAAATTCATCAATTAAGGGTAGAACTGACTTAGGTTTAGAAAACCTAGCAACTAATTCTTTCTCCTTCTAAAGATTAATCTCCAGACTCTTAATTTTATCATTCTTAAATGATATAGTCCCCATCTGAATCACAGTTATATGCTTCAGTCTGGCTATCTCATTAAGCTTTTGATCAAACAACTTCTCAAAATCAATTGCAGCAGCTTTGAGATTAGCAATTTCCTTTGCCTGACTTTTGGCTAGGGACTTGCTCTTCTTATAAGCTTGCAACAGAACTTTATATTCATCTATCAACTGATGAATATCCTCTTCAGACTCAGATGCACTCTCATCATTTGATGATGATGAATCTGATTCTGTACTGGCACAAGAAATTGAACTAAAAGAACAATGTTGTACCTTACTAGGTCCTGGCTGCTCCAGAATTTTGTCACTTTCTGTCAATGCCATTAGTCCTTGGCACTGACTGTCCTCTTGTTCATATATAGAGTTCATGATCTGAATGAACTCTTCTTCTTCTTCCTCAGCAAACAGTCTTATATATGCCTCAGCATCTGACTCAGTTTCTGATGAAGAAATATCTGACAGGCTCTTGTCCTTTTTGGCAACAAAAGACTTTTCCTTTTTGCCCTTGTATTGAGTCCTTTTCTTGTCACTAGACTCCTTCCTTTTTTTCTGGACAATCTGCAACAACATGGCCTTGTCTATTACAGCAATAGCATACTATTTTTGAAAGAGTTGCCTTGCTAGACTTGGTCTTTTTCCTGTCTTTCTTTGAATACTTTTTATTCTGATAATAGTCTTCTTTTCCCTGTGAAGTAGATGGCCTTGTCCTCCACTGTTTCTTCTTTAAGAACTTCTGGAAATGTCTTGTGAAGGCAGCAAAGTTCTCATCACTTTCGCTGCTTTCAGACTTTCTACTTGCTGACTCATCTGACTCAGTTTCAGCAACCTTTGGAGGTGGAGTTGGTGACTTACTCCTGTACTTTCTGGGGGCTTCTGATTTGAAGGCCACTGTCCTTTCCTTATGTTCACTTCTTGTTGATTTCTCCTCTTCTTTCCTCACCATTAACTGCATTTCATAGGACAGCAGTTTGCCAAAAAGTGTTGGTGGAGGAATTTCTCCCAACTTTGTCATTTCCCTAATGACACAGATCTTGGTGTCCCAATCTTTTGTTAGGGACCTTAGAAACTTATCATTGAGTTCATAATTACTGAACTCTCTGCCATAGGACATGAGCTCATTCACAATCCTGTAGAACTTCTTATAGCACTCAGTTATGCTATCAGCCTTACCTTGTCTAAAACTTTCATATTCTTGGTTTAGCAAGGATTTTCTTTCTTGCCTCACTTCTTCAGAACCCTCCATATACACAATAAGAGTATCCCACATTTCTTTAGCTGTCTTATAGTGTATCAGATTCTGAAGAGTTGCATCATCTATGGCACTCACTATGATGTTCTGAGCCCTCTTATCCATAGTGGCTAGAACAATTTCATCCTTTGTCATTTTAGAGAAATCCTTAGGTGTCTTTGATTTGCATCTAAGACTGACACCTTCATGGGCACATATGGCCCTTCTTTTACTGTGATATAAATCCTAGGGTCTGAGGCTTCCATAAACATTCTCACCCTTTCCTTCCAGATACCAATGATCTCTTTTCTACATATGGGTAACTTCATGGATCCCAATTCCTTGTGATTCTCAGTGGAACCTATGGTTCTTGATTTTCTTGATTCTGTAATTGACTTAGACTGAATCTGCCAACAGGATCTACTCAGACAGTTATGTCCTTTTTTGAGCAACCTGGCTCTGATACCACTTGAAAGATATTGTACCTAAACACCTAGAGGGGGGGTGAATAGGTGACTTGAATCTTTTTAACTTTTTAAGGCAGCAATCAGATTTTATCTCAGAGTTATATCTATTTGTACACAGCAATTACACAGCAATCACAGAATATCACAGCACACAGTAGACACACAGTTTTATAGTGGTTCCCCAAAGTTTGGGTACATCCACTTTCCCCCTTCGCCTATCTAGCAGTGTACTAGATTCGGCCAAACTCTTCCACTATCTCAGAACCCAAAACAGGTTCCTACACCTCAGGCCCAAGGCCCTACAACTCAGCTTCTTCACAAAGCCTACACTCAGCCACCAAGGCCTACACTCAGTCACCAAGGCCTACACTCAGCCACAACAGGCCTACACTCAGAGATTTCAATCTCCTACACTCAGGCACTCAAGCCCTACACTCAGCCTTTATAATTACAGGCTTACAAAACTCAGATCCCTAAGGATCCTACAAGATAAAATGAATACAATAATTGTAACTCAACAACTCAGAGAAAAGAGAGAAGAGTTGTGAGTTTCTTGATGAGTTCTTGGAAGAACTCAGCTGAAATCAATCTGACTTGGCTTTCTTCAAAGCTTCTTGAATGTAGAACTCAATAAGATTGACCTCTTCTGCAGTTGATCCTTGATCTCTGCTACTTAAGATTCAGAATAAATCTGAACCCTTCTTCTCAGTCTGGTTCCAATGACTGATTTCTTGGATGGAGCTCTCTCTCTCCAACTTCTTAGATCTTCACTAGATTCTTCAAGGAATAGCTAGATCTTCTTTGTATTACTTGATATGTTGATCCTCAATTTTAACCACTTCTTCTGTAGACAGTATAAGCCTATTTATAGGCCTTCTTCATGGTAACCGACTGGTCCGGTCCATAACTGATTTCTGACAACTCTGACAGGTGCAGTAGACCGGCTGGAATGGCAGCTGTCAAGTCATCCAGTCACTTCTTGAAAATTCTGTAACTGTCTATAAGTGTCGAGACTATCTGTCTTTAAGTGTCGACACTTATAGACCAAGTGTTGACACAAGTTGACTAAGTGTCGACACTAGCCTACAAGGTGTCGACACAACTCCTTGTGTTGTAGATTTTATATCTCGACACTGCTTCTTCTTCATGTGTCGACACTGATATTGAGTGTCGACACAACACTTTGTTCTTCAGCACTTTGTTGACTTCTTGTAAGTGTCGACACAACTCCTTTGTGTCGACATATCTTCATGTGTTGAATCTGTTAAGTGTCGACATTTCTTCTTGGTGTCGACACATGTCTTTAGTGTTGATACTTGCTGAGTGTCGACACAGCTCCTTGTGTCGACACATTCTTCTTCTGTCGAGACTCTGGCTGAGTGTCGACACAACTCCTTAGTGTCGACACTTGTACTTAGAATTTTGCTGTTCTTTGCTAAGTGTCGACACAGCTCCTTGTGTCGACACTTTCTTCAAGTGTTGAGTCTTCAGCTGAGTGTCGACACATTCTTCCTTGTGTCGACACTTTCTTCAAGTGTTGAGTCTTCAGCTGAGTGTCGACACATACTTTCTTGTGTCGACACTTTCTTCAAGTGTTGAGTCTTCAGCTGAGTGTCGACACATTCTTCCTTATGTCGACACTTTCTTCAAGTGTTGACTCTTCTGCTGAGTGTCGACACATTGCTCTGGGTGTCGACACTTATACTTAGTCTCTGCTGACTTTTGTTGAGTGTCGACGCAGCCTCCAAGTGTCGACACATTCTGATGTAGACACAGTTTCACTGGGTGTCGACACAACTGTTAAGTGTCGACACTGCTTCACTGCACTTTTCTTCACTGAGTGTCGACACAGCTCCTTGTGTCGACACTTTCTATCTAGTGTCGACTCAGCATCCCTGGTGTCGACACAAATACTCCAAGTGTCGACACTGCTTGCCTGGGTATCGACACAAGTCTTCTTAAGTGTCGACACTTTCCCTCTGGGTGTCGACACATAGACTTAGAAACTTTTCCATCTTTCCTGTAAATACTTAACCTGCACAAGTAAACTCAAAATACATCAAATATATTTTGATGTATATCATTGAGTTGGGTGAGGCTTCTTCAAATCAGGTATATTTGAACCAATATACCCAACAATATGTGTATACTTGCGAAACATCCTGGTCGTCCGTCGCTTCAGCTCTAGGGTATCCATTGGATCACCCAGATAATCTTCGATCTCATCAGGACGTGGAAGAGGCGAGACGGGAGGAGACGCGGGAGCGTCCTCAGTATCAGATTCAAAGTGGATGCCTGCGCAGAAAGAGCAAAAAATCATAATAAAGGATGATCTCGCGGCCATGCGCCAGGATTACAGGTTAACCTGGTGATCTCGCATGGGTTGGATGCAGGAATATGAATTGGAGTGAAACCGAAGAGGGTGAGTTTTCTCACTTGGGATGCGAGGGTTTCCAACAACTCGCGCAAGGTTTTCTTTCCACGTGAGGGGTGGGGAGGATGCCTCGGGCGAGTCGGTGCGCTGATAAGATTCGTGGGTAACGTCGGGAGGATTTGCAGGCATAGGGGAATCGGCAAGGTTTCCTTGAAAAAGCGTGATCAACAGGCGAGACGAAAGAGGAAAAGAGGTGAGAGGAAGAATCATAAATTACCCGTCTCTCCCCGGGAGATGCGGGAGGAAGACTATCAGTTGTCGAGGGTGCAGAGGAGGTCGCGTCGGCCGAGAGGGGAGGGCAGGAGGCCTTCGCCTTCTTCAGGCGAGAGGATGGAGGGGCTGAGGAAGGAGTACGCCCCAGGTCTGGGAATAGGGAAGCCATGTTGGCTTTATTTTGCTTTCGCACCATTGCGAGGCACTCGCGGAAACTCTGGCTATGAGACATGCTGAGGGTCGAAGAAATGAAGGAAGAGAAAAAGGGGCACTCTAAGGGGAGGTGGGAACTCATATTTATAGACCCCAGAGGGGGGCCCACCAAAGATTCTCATAAATGAATCCCAACATCGCGAGCCTCGGTTGAAATTTTCTTTCCGAGGTTAGGGCAACTTCGAAAAGAGCGGGGATTGTGTACAACCTTGGGATCGCGAAAGGTGGCTCAACGAGCGAGAAGGGGAGGCTAGCGAGATGAATTTGGTAAGCAAGTGAAACCAGGAGGCCCACCTACATAAGGTGAGATGGGGGGTTCTCTGAAGTGGGCAAGACGCCCTGAGGGGTGAGATGCCTCTAGGAGGTGAGATGGCCTATAGGGCGAGAGACCGGCGAGACGGATAGGGTGGTTGTCTCGCCCGTCAGTCATTTTCCCCACTCGCCACATGGGAGAAGAGATGTTTTTACCTTTTTTACCCCCAAGGGGGATTTTACCTTTTTGACCCAGGTAATTTTACACTTTTACCCCTGGAGGTCTGCGTATAGCCCTCCAAAACAGCGGAGTTTGGCTGTTGGCAGACCCAGCCCAGGGTATTTTGGTCATTCCAGGTTAGTTCATAAGGGATATTTGCAGATCAGATTCAGAGGCCTATAAATAGACCGATAAGGTGCCTGGGATGGTTGCTGAACCTTTCCACTTTCTTTCTCACAGGAACCTAGCACAGCATTGGCTAGGGAGGGAAAGATCTTCAGTTTCTTCCGGGAAAGAGGTGGGACCTCCGAGCTGAGACCCGTTGGTCTGTTTCTAGGCATGCGACTCTCGTCGGGAGGGTGGTTCAAAAGGAGTAGGTGTGGGCTGCAACCTGAGGTCCGAACTCTAGGCAGGACCAGAATGATGGTTCCAACACTATTTAAAGGAATCTTGTCTTCAAAAAAAATATACAAGAAGTGAAAAGGAAAAAAGGGAAGCAGCATAATTTTGTGAAGACAAAGTCTGAAGCATCATTTACAATTCAGAAGGTGGAGAGAGCTCTAATCAAGAATCATCTTCAATATCTCTCCAGCCTAGATCAACCTTAATTTCTACTTCAAGAATCTTTGAAAAGCTAAGAAGGGTTGATCAGATCTATCTTGAAAAAGATCAAAGGAAGCACATTCATCAATATCAAATCAAGGAGTTGTTACTCGGATCTCTCTTGTTGGGTGACATTTTTATAATTATATTTTCTTTTACCTACTTTATTGTAAGATCTACCTGTAGATCTAAGTGGAGGAGAACTATTCTCATTCTATTTGCAATCTTGTGTTATAAAGGCTGAGGTAGGGCTGAGATTGTCTGAGGTAGGAGAAGTTGGAAACTCTGAGGTCTCGGGTAGGTGTTGCCTGAGAAGTAGGAGTGTGGATTCATTTTGAGGTAGAGTTCTTGGGAAGAACTTGAGGTGTAGGATCTTGGTGATCTGAGTGGTAAGACTTGTATAGTCTGAGTTGTAGGAGCCCTGTGGGCTTTGAGCTGTAAGATCTAAGGATCTGAGTAAAGGAAACAGAAGGAGTTTGGCTGAATCTAGTTCAATGCTAGATAGGCGAATGGGGAAAGTGGATGTACCCATAAATTGGGGAACCACTATAAATATGTGTGCATTGTGCTGTGTGTGCTGATTTGTTATACTATGTTTATTTTTCCTAATTGCTGTTAAGTCTATCTTGATTATCTGACTGAATTATTCATAATAAACAAAGTAGTACTCTGATCACAGAAAAAAGGGGGTGTCATAATTTAAATTGGACCTATTCACCCCCCTCTAGGTCATTAGTAATCCTAAAGTAAGCATTTACAGAAACCATCGCCGGCTCGTCCTTCCCCATTGTCCAAGTCCTCTCTGTCGCTCAACTGGAAAAGGATCCAGAAGACCCAAAGACGCTACCAGACACCGCTATCGACTTCGAGGATGAGGACCTAAAGGGAGTGTGCAAGCCACACAAGGATCCCCTCATCATTAGAGCGGAATCAGCAACCCTTGCTTAGGGTCAGGAGAATACTGATCAACAACGATAGCTCAGTGAACGTCTTATTCGCATCCACACTACATAATATGAATATCTCCAGGAGTACCTCATGTTAGCAATTGATCCATAGTACGGGTTCGACAACCCAATTTCAGTGTGAGGGATAAGCACTCTTCCGTCACCCTAGTGGAATTCCCAAGGCAGGCCATTCAGGATGTTTTGTTTGTGGCAGTCGACTCTAGCTTAACATAAAATACAATCCTCGACCGGCCGCTCCAGAGGCGATCCCTTCTACTACGCACCTAGCCATGAAGTTTGTCACTCCTGGAGGTATATGCACCGTTCAAATAGATCAGGAGGCGGGACGACTCTACTACTTACATCATCCACACCCCCGTCAGGATCCTAACCATAAAAACCCACAAGAATATATATTGTTTTCCTACTTTCACAAGAATAAGCTGCGAGGGGAAGTTCATAAGCACTCGTATCTTCCTTTTTAGCAACAAAGCAACTATTTTTCCTTCCACTGTAATCAGATCTCTAGAAAGCAAACAGGCCTCATATTATTCAACTGTCAAGGCAAGATAGATGAAAGTCCTTCTGCACCTCCTGAGTGAACAAACATGTTTCCTTCTTCTATTTAGGCGAGGTGGACAAAAGTCCATCTGCGCCTCCAACTGGAAGAACCCTGAATCCTCCAGAGGCCCTAACAAATAAAGGTTCTTCGCCCCTCCAACCAGATGAACCCTGAGTCCTCTTCAGGCCTGAACGGGCAAAGGTGCTTCTCCCCTCCAACTGGACAGACCCTGAGTCCTCCTGATGTCTGAACAAATAAAGGTTCTTTGCCGCTCCAATTGGACGAACCCTGAGTCCTCCTGAGGGCCAAACGGACAAAGGTCCATCGCCTCTCCAACCGGACAGACTCCTAGTCCTCCTAAGGACTTACTGAGTAAAAGTTCTTCACCCCACCAACTGGATGGACCCCAAGTTCTCCTAAAGCACGAACGAACAAATGTCATTTGCCCCTCTAACCGGGCAGACCCTGAGTCATCCCAAGACCTGAACGAATAAAGCTTCTTTGCCCTTCCAACAAGATGGACCTCGAGTCCTCCTGAGGCCCGCACGAATTAAGGTTCTTTGATTCTCTAACATGACGGACCCTGAGTCTTCCTGAGGCCCGAACGAATAAAGGTTCTTTGTCCCTCCAATCGGACGAACCCCGAGTCCTAATGATGCCTGAACAGACAAAGTAATTCGCCCCGCAGACTAGACAGACCTCGAGACAAACGAAGAAAGGTTTCTGCCACTCCAACCGGACGGACCCCGAGTCCTCCTAAGGTTCAAACGAACAAAGGTTCTTTGCCCTTCCAATCGGATAGACCCTTAGTCCTCTTGAGGACCAAAGAAACAATGGTCATTCTCCACCATCCAAATGAACAAACCCCGAGTTCTTCTACTGTGGAAGTGATTAGGCGTGAGTTCTTCTGCACTCTTGAAAGAATGGACCCTTGGTCCTTCTGCTAACAACACAAGGACACACAAAGATTCATCTCCACCTTAAAGGGAGCGAATACCGAGTCCTTCCTAAGACAGGAATGAGCCTCCAATCCTCCTATGGATTCTGACCAGGACGAATCACGAGTCATACGCTACTTAGCCAAAAGCGAACTCCGAGCCATCGAGCGCCATCCGAACAAATGGGGAAACGTCTCTGTGCTTTATATTCAAGCATCATTCCTAGGAGCTCAAGCAAGTGGCAATCACAAGATCAATGCACTGTGTCAAACACACATCTTCAAGAGATTGGGGCACGAAAGACAAAACTTTTCTTATTCAACGCGACACACAAAGCTAAAACAAGAGAACAACTCGGTGATTCCCCAGGAGACATATCGCAAGCAAAATACAAGCTACAAGGCTGATTCGCACCTACAACAACAAAGATAAAACACTAATAAAAATTATATAGTGTACGCACGACACGGATGCAATCAAGTAATCTCTTGGAATCAACGTCAATGCCAACATCACCTTTCTAAGCATCGTCTATTCAAAGGACGGAATTCCCCCGCGAACTTCACACTGCACAGATCCCCTCCCTAAGTGCAAGGCAGAGTACAACGCCTCACTCCTCCTGTGATGGCCCAACCTCCTAAGTAGTCATCTCCTCAGCCATCCGACATCACTCCGCTCAAAGGTCCTATGACTCCCAGTGTTCATCAATCGTGGAGGCCCATGTCATCCCGACATCCTAAGGCGCAAATGACATTAACGCATCCTCCTCCTGTCATGCCAGCTCGACCCCTTCCTTGAACGACGCAACCTTGACTCTTGATAAGAATAGACACCTGGTCCCTTTATACTCCCAGGCAAGAACAGATCTCGAGTCCCTCTACTCTTCAAGATATGAGCGAGTCACAAATCTGGACGGACCCCAAATCCTCCTGTATCCTCTAATAAAAGCGAACTCCAAGTCTATCTACGCCGCCAAGGCAGGTGGTGGGGCAGATGACCGTACTCATCGCTCTCAAACGACAGGTTTCCAACGCTAACGCTTGACAATAGTTGTCAAGGGAAGCACAGGACACACAAGGAGTGTGAAGCGCAAGATACTTCTAGTTCGTTATAACGCACAAATTTCAGAACATGAGAACATATCCAAGGCCACTAAACGTGCAAAGGTACGTCACAGCGCAAGTCCGCTCCCACCACTGTCATCACAAAAGCAATACACAAGCTAGCGACTGCCGAGATCCCTCCCCTAATATCAACTACAGAGTATTCACTAGGCCTGTAAGCAAAAACCAACCGAACCGCAAAACCGAACCGAACCAAACCAAACCGCACGGTTTGGTTCGGTTTCAGTAGGTCGTGGTTCGGTTACGGTTTTGATTTTAGAAAAACCATACGGTTCTGTTCGGTTCATGGTTTTGCATGGCAAACTGAACCGAGTCAATCCGAACCGAACCGCTATGTATAAAAACATTTAGTTTATTACTTAAATTTCATTAAACCAATTAAGCATTAAGCACACACTGAATTATATATTTTCATTAAATCTCTAATTAAGCACACAATATGTAACTCTATATGTCCAATACTTAAAAATAAGTCTTAAATAGTTAAATTTCATTAAACCCGAACCCGCTCACTCGCTCAGGCCACTCACCCACTTACCTCTCCCGAGCCCCGAACCCTTGCTCCTTCACTCCTTCAGTCGACTTCACAGTTCACCCTCTTCGTCGATTTCTGTTCCCGACCAGCGAGACCTTGCTGGCTTGCTCCATTGGCGACTTCGCGCTCTTCGCCTTTTCCCGAACCCTAGCTCCTCCAGTCTGGCGTTCACGCTCTTCCTCCAGTCCAGTCCGGCGTTCACGTTCCTCTGTCCTCTCGCCGTAAGAAACTAAACAGGTAAACCCTAGCTCCTTCATTCCATTGCAAGTTCACATTTCATCATCTCCATTCCTCTGCCTCTCCGCGTCAAGCCTTGCAATATCTATTTCATCTATTTCCCCATAGTGAACATATGGATTTTATTATTCCATAGGCACCCTTTTTTTCCTTGCTCTTTCCATCTATTTCATCACCGCGCTCGACTCTTTGTTCCTATATTGAGCTGGAGCTGATTGATTTAGGGATTTTGATCTAAATTTGCGGGCTACATGCTTCTATTCATCTTTCAGAGAATTTATTTAATTTCATAGAGATCGTGTTTCTCAAAAGGATTGAGTTTATAAATCCAATCACTCGCATAGTCGTATTTTGCTAATTCGCTGTATCAGGACTCATATCCCGAGCTCCACTTAACAAATCAGTCTGTGCTACAATGTATCATTTATATGACCCATACCGGGGTGCTCCAGTAATTGTCGTAATCTACTAATAAAGCGTCTATTTTCATTTTAACAGTGAAATTTATGAAGCACGAGATGTGTTGGCTATTCCAGTTACTACAGTTGCTTCTGAATCTGCATTTAGCACGAGATGAAGGGTACTTGATCAGTTTTGTAGTTCGTTAAGTCCCAAGGTAGTTGAGGACTTGATTTGTGCTCAAGATTGGTTGCGAGGTTCTCCAATTCCACAAGAAATTGAAGCAAGAATAACTGATGTGTCCGAGCTTGAATCATGTAAAATAATAAAGATGTTCAGTTAATGTTTTATTATTTCTTTTATATGTTTTATTAATGATATATCTAATTTATTTAACTTTTATGTTTCCAGCTATTGTAGAGGATCCGGGACTGTGTGGTGCTTTTGCGTATCAATTAAATTGACTAATTGTATCATTTTGTGAAAGGTATGTATGTTTGCTACTTGTGGTACAATGCTGATAAATATTTTATTTTTCATATATTTGATTTTTGAGTTCTGAAATGGTTAGGTGATAGGAATTGTGTTCATGCATCACTTTCATGTTAGGTGGTTGAGTCTCATACAGTGCACCATCCCGAATCTCTCTATATAAATATTTAGTCTTCATCACATCATTTAAATCATCAAAATCGAACCAAACCAAACTATTTGGTTTGGTTCGGTTTGGTTTCAATGTTTGGGCGGTTCGGTTCGGTTCCAAATTTTTGGAACCACATAGGGGTGATTTGGTTTGCGGTTTTGCTTACAAACCGAATCAAACCGAACAGTTACAAGCCTAGTATTCACCTCGCAAGGCTGACATCGAGTAACGCCAAGTCAACAACGTACACATCCAGGCATAAAGGAAATGACTTTTCACACCACAAACAAAAATTAAATTGTGACACGTGCGTGCCAAAATGATTCAAAGTCCACCGCCCAAGAACCACGCGGTTATAACAAAAAATTTCATGCTCGTCGCTTCGCGGGTCCAGACCCAGAAAAATTTGGGAGCATTTGTTAAGGATTCCCCTAAAAATTTCGGAGTCAAACCGGGTTGAAGCGTTCAAGCAAACCAAGACGATCGAGCGAGCCGAGTGCACAGACCGCGCTCACTCGAAGAACCCAAAATCATCCAAAAGACGCATACATGCACAAGAACACGTGTCCTGAATAATTTGGCTTTGATTCTTGTTGAACAAAAAACGTCAGTCTTAACAGTTTCAAAAATTATAATGGAACCATAATTGGGAAAACCAAATAAAAATTTGGTTCTAATTTTAATAATTATCACACTAAAGGTTCAATTCATATTTGAGTAGAACCGATACCAAACCAAAACCGTAAATTGGACCAAGCAATCGGCTCAGCAAAATTTGCACTTCTAGCTCCAATCAAATAATTTCTTGATTGGAACACTGCTCTTCCAGGGCAGGTGTATCTAACAAGAAAGTCCACTTTAACAATTCATATTTCTGACAGCAGCACGGGCAGCATTACCGCTTGGTCTCTTTAGGAGAAAAGTAAACCCATGCTGGGTTTCTTTAATACACGAACAATTTGGCCTTCAACACAGCAAATAGCCAAAATCGAGCAGGCGGGCAAAATGTCAATGGCAGCGACTCCCTACCACCATCTCAGCTCCACTTTCTCCACATGTGGCGCGATCCCGCCGCCCCTGAAGAAGATCATCATTTCCTCGCAAAAACCCTCACGCGACACTTCTGTTCAAGTAATCTCAGCCCGTGGCGAGAGCCGCCCGCTGCGGGCCGCCGTTGTCGGCGGCGGTCCGGCTGGTGCTAGCGCCGCGGAAGCGCTAGCCAGTGGAGGCGTGGAGACATACCTCCTCGAGCGTAGCCCCGGCGGATCCAAGCCTTGCGGCGGCGCCATACCACTTTGCATGCTGGAGGAGTTCTCCATTCCCGGCGAGCTAATAGACCGCCGCGTCACACAGATGCGCATCATATCGCCCTCGAACCTCCACGCCAATTTCGGCCAATCCCTCCGCCCTGGGGAGCATATCCCCATGCTCCGACGAGAGATCCTTGACTCCTTCCTCCGCCGTCGGGCTGAGTCCTGCGGTGCCCGCCTCGTCTCCGGCCTAGTCACCTCCCTCGAAATACCGTCCTCTCCCTCCGACCCCTATCTCATCCGCTACGCCACGGAAGGCGCCTTCCACACCCTCGCCGTGGACGTAGTGATCGGCGCAGACGGGGCGAATAGCCGCGTCGCCAAGGCGATCGATGCGGGTCCGTACGCCCAGGCCATCGCGTTCCAGGAGCGGATCCGCCTGCCGCCGGGCAAGATGGATATGTACGCTGATCTGGCCGAGATGTATGTCGGCGGGGACGTGTCCCCGGATTTCTACGGGTGGGTGTTCCCCAAGTGCGACCACGTTGCCGTGGGAACGGGGACGACCGTGGCAAGGCCGGACATTAAGAAGTACCAGGCGGGGATTAGGGCGCGGGCGGGTGGGAAGATCGCCGGGGGAGTTGTGATTCGGGTGGAAGCGCATCCGATCCCGGAGCATCCGAGACCGAGGAGGGTGAGGGGAAGGGTGGCGCTGGTCGGGGACGCGGCGGGGTATGTCACCAAGTGCTCCGGCGAAGGGATCTACTTCGCGGCGAAGTCGGGGAGGATGTGTGGCGAGGCGATCGTTAATATTTGGATGAGAGGGAAAGGGATGGTGACCGAGGAAGAACTGAAGACGGAGTATCTGAGAAAATGGGACGGTGAGTATATGAGCACGTTTAGGTTTCTGGATCTGTTGCAGAGGGTCTTCTACGGGAGCAATGCCGGGAGAGAGGCGCTGGTGGAGCTCTGCGGCGATGAGTATGTGCAGAGGATGACCTTCGACAGCTATTTCTACAAGAGGTTGGCTGCATCGAATCCGTTGAAGGATGTGGGTTTGCTGTGGAAGACGATCACGAGCTTAACGAAGGCGGGGATTGTCGGCAGGGAGGTGGGGCGGCTGATGGAAACAGGCGCCGGCCGGAATCTAGTCATCGGGTAAGGCTTCCGGCGGTCCGGGGCATGCTGGGGTTGTGTCGGGATTTAGTATGTTTTCTATTGTTTTAAGTTTTTAATCAATCGAAAAATAATGAATAAAGAAACGAGGCAAATTTTACTAAGCAAATATACAATAGTGTGGCGTTTTATCTGATTCCTGGTAAAATTCTCAGGACATGTGTTCTATTTTTGGAAATATGTCTTTTGGGATGCCCCTCATTTTATAAAAAATAGTTGTGCATGTAATCACACATTCATGATTCCACTTCAAAAGAAGTGGGATCATGAGTTTGACCGCGTGCGCGATCACAGCGCTCGATCCCCCGCGCATCGATCTCATTACGCTTAATGGGAAAACCGCTGCGAGCACCACCTCGCCGGCGGCGGGCGGCCGTCCTCCTCCCCGGACGCCGGCCGCCCGCCTTCTTTCGCCGCGCCGTCCCCGACCGCGGCCGAGGAAGCGGCCGCCCGGGCCGCGCCATCCTCGGCCGTCGACGAGGCCTAGGGGGCGGCCGCCCGGGCCGCCCCCTTCCTCGGCCTTTGGCGCGTCCGAGGGAGCCGGCCGCCCGGGCCGCCCCTTTCCTCGGCCGCTCGTGCAGCCAAGGGGGTGGCCGCTAGCGCGGCCAAGGGGGCGGCTGCCAGAACGGCCAAGGGGTCGGCCGCCCCCTCGCTCGGCCGCCGGCGCGGCCAAGGGGCGGCCACCCCCTCCCCCGGCCGTCGGTGTCCGGCTTAGGGGAGCGGCCGCTCCTCCATGGCCGTCGTTGGCGGTCCTCCCCTCGCCAGCGAACTTGGCGACAAGTTCGTCGGCCGCCCGTGGAGCCGCTCCCCGTCATCCGATCGATGGAGAGCGTCCTCGGTCATCCGATTCGCGCGTAACCACCCACTAACCATCAGGTTAGTAGAGAGATTTAATTAATATTTCATAATTTTTTTATAATGGTCTCCAAATAGCAAAATACACATTTAAAATATACTAAAAATAATCATGATGGTGTTTATGGTGTGCGGATAGCCGCGTAACTACCATAACCACCACCCAGAGCCTATAAAAGGAATCTCAGAGCTCCTCATTTCTTATCTTTCTCTTTTGAGTCTTCTTCCTCAAGTGGAAGCTCTGTCGAATTCCTCCTAAAAGCAGCCTACGAGCCGCACCCGAGCTACAGGCGGGTCAAGTCAAAGCATCCGACAAAGCCAAATTGTTCAAGTTTCAGGCGGCCCCTGCAACAACAAGTCCAAGAGCTCCGCCCCCATCCAGAATCAGTAAGTTGCGATCTGAATACCGCCAGCGCGAAACGCAATTTGTAACAACTTCTGGCATGACGGCCTATCGTCTGCCGTGTGTCAAGTGTTCTCTCACCCCAAAATTGTAACGAGAGGTGACATGTCACCCTCGACTTCAAAAAAAGCTGTAACCGCCAGAAAATAGTGGACTTTGACCGACACAGATCCGGTCACGTGGTTTTTTACCAGTTGAGGAATTTTTCAACATTAAAACTACTTGTGTACAACCAACCTACTCTTTTGACTGTGTGCACACTCTACCGTTCCGAGAGCTAAGACGTTCCAAGTATTCTGATCCGATCGGGACGTCAAGTTAGTTCGCAATAGTTTGGCGCCGTCTGTGGGAACGTACTTCCTAGCATCCTCAGAAGATAGTACCCTCATCCATGTGGTACTTAGCACCAGTTTTAATGGCAAAAAGAAGCACCCTAACAGTTGAAGGATCCGTCCCAGGAGGGCGCACTGAGCCAGCCCACTCCCATTTACTTGTAGACGTGCCCCTCGTAGCAGAAATTGTTCTCGCCCCAGTAACAACATTGGAGGGACGAGTTCGATAGATGAAGGAGCAGCAAACTGAGATGCTCGCTCTCCTCAGGAATATGGGAGCGCCTCCGGCTCAGTCGCCTGCACCGGCCAATCCCTGCCTCCACTAAGCCATGGCCAACCAAGGGAAGCTCCGCGAAGAGAAGCATCAGAAGAATTCTCCGACGCCGTTAGTTCCACTCACCCGGTCCTCAGAGTAGCCGGAACTGATCGTCGCAACCAAATCCTGGAAGAGGAACCCCGCTTACCCCTAGGCGAAAGATTCACTCGGGAAGAGATCGTCGAGGAGTGCAGGCAGGTTGGCCGCCGAGATATTCACCCTCGTTGACCGCTTCACCAAGGCTCCCCACTTGCACCCCCGATTTTGGCTCATCCAATGTCGCGTGGCTTCAAACTGTCAAGTATCGAAAGTTTCGACGGGACAGACGACCCGCTAGAACACATTAACCATTTTACCACGATCATGATTATTTAAAATGCACCATATCAATTACTTTGTCAAGTGTTCTCAGCCACTCTCACAGGGCAAGCTCGCACTTGGTTTCATTCTCTAAGGGAAGGGAGTATTGATAATTTTATGAAACTCGTAAGACAATTCACTGATCAGTTTATTGCAAATCAAAGAATTTTTCGTGACCCCTCACATTTGTCTGGAATTCACTAAAATAAAGGAGAATCCTTGAAGAACATTTTTCACCGATTCACTGCAGAAGCCCGCCAGATCTCGGGGGTCGACCCTGAGCTCTTGAGTGGCGTATTTCTTGGAGGACTTCGCCCCAGTGGTTTCTATCCAGCTCTCATGAGGGAAACCGTACCCAGTTATTCAGACCTCGTACATCATGTAGAGGCGCAAATAGCAGCCGACGAGGACATCGAAGCGCATCGCTAACAATTTGATGGCGGACAGAAAAGGAAGAAAGCGCAGAACAATCCCCCATAAGGCAATAAGGGTGATGGCAGAATGACCGTTGGAGTGATAACTGTCAACAGGACCCGCCAAGGAATGGGGGTCAGGGTCCACCTCAAGAATACACTGCACTAAATACAACCTGCACCAATGTGATGTACGCAAAATACGACAATCCAGCATGCCGACTACCAAGGAGATCGCTTTGAAACCCTAGAGCTGACCAAACAAAACACTGCGAGTTTCACTGCACAACCGGTCACACTACTGAGGAGTGTTCCGGGCTGAAAAATGAAATCGAGTGTCTTGTGCGCCCATGGCTCCTCAGAATATTTCTACAGGGACAAGCACACAGACAACATGCACAACGTCCAGAAAGAAACCAACAGAACGCGCCACAGGGGGCTCCTGGCGCCAGGCAAATAGTGGGTAACATTGAAACTATCGTCGGACCCTCACTCCTCTCTACCCGAATATTTTCACTAGGAACTACAGATGAAACCCGCAAGAATCCGGAATTCGACCTAGATTCCACTATCTTTTTCGGAGAAGAAGACCTCCAAGGGGTGCAGATTCCTCATCAAGATCCGCTTGTCATTACCGCAGGAATAGGAGATCTCTGCTTCAACGTTAAAAGAATTCTAATAGAAAATGAGAGCTCAATCAATGTTCTGTTTTTGTCCACTCTCCGCAATATGAAACTTACTCTACAACATCTCAGTCTCCCTGCAGGGCTCGTATATGGTTTTGGAAACCACCCGGTTTCTGTTCAGGGAACAATCATCCTACGAGTGACATTGAGAGAATTCCCGAGACATGTTACTCAAAATATCCAGTTCGTCGTCATTGACTCAAGTTCACCCTACAACGCCATCTTCGAAAGACCGGTCCAATCAATCTTTGGGGCAGTCCCGTCAATTCCTCACCAATCTATAAAGCTACCGACTCCAGGCGGCGTAGGGGTTGTACGTGGAAGTCAAGAAGCAGCCCACGCTTGCTACCTAAAGTAGGCTCAGCCGGAAGCAACAGTTGCATTTGAAGTCGAAGATATCAACCTGCACAACAAAGCGGCCATACAACCTGAAAACTCTCTGTAAAAGAAGAAGACCCCGCACCGGCCGAGAATAAAACTTTATATTTGTCCCTTTATTTTCTTAAAACTCTGAGTGACGTAAAAGTTGCGAGTCGTGACTTGCGCAGACTATCTTTCACTTAATTATATTACATTATGTTTCTCTTATTTTCGCTTTGAGACTTCTTCGACCGGGATAGACCACCCCACGGATTGAATACGTACATTCCCCGGTGAGCTATTTCCGACCAGGCTCGGACACTTTCAGATTGAATTTTTACATTCTATGTAAACCGCCTCTTCTCTCAGGCTAGACCGTGCAACCGAATTGAATACTCATATTCTCCGACAGCTGGATTGAATACTCGCATTCTCCTCTGCTACTGCAGGTCAGCGCCTCGCCATCGCCAGGGCCTGCCCCCTCGCAATCACACCTCCGAATTGAATACCTACAGTCTCCGACAATTGGATTGAATACTTGCATTCTCCTCTTCTACCGCAGGCCAACGCCCCGCCTTCGCCAGGGCCTACCCCCCTCCCCCCCGCAATCGCACCTCTGAATTGAATATTTATATTCTCCGGTAGTTGGATTGAATAATCACATTCTCCTCTGATACTGCAGGCCAACGCCCCGCCATCGTCAGGGTCTGTACCCCTCGTGTTCGCACCTCCGGATTGAATACTTACATTCTCCGGTAGTTGGATTGAATACTCATATTCTCCTCTGATACTACAAGCCAACGCTCTGCCATCGCCAGGGCCGGCCCACTTGCAGTCGCACCGTCAGATTGAATACTTACATTCTCTGACACCTGGATTGAATATTCACATTCTCCAGCAATACTCTCTCGTCCAGGTTCGGCCTCGCAACCGTATAGAATCCTTACATTCACCGACCCTGGGATTGAGTTAAGACACTCCCTGATGCCGCCAGGATCTTGTACACCACGAGTAAAACATCACTCAGACAAAAAGATGAAAAAGGATACAATCATCACAAAAACATATAAGTACATGCGCAAACGCGCCAATCAAGAAACGTCAAATAATAAAGACGACGTACAATACACCAGACTAGAAAAGCAAAAACTTTAAACACACACTAATACAAGGAAATAGCTTTGCTACACATCAGCCACGTCAACATCAGAACTCTCGTCGCCAAAGATATCATCAAAGCTAAAGCTGGATACGTCGCATCCCAAGCTCCTGCTAACAAGACGAAAAGACTTCAAGACTCCACGCCTGAGGGCTAACTCTCGAACATCTTGCATCTGAGGCTCCACCTCCTTGCTCCATATCTTATCGCGAACTTCCTCGCTAATCAAGCAACGATCTCGCATATTATCCAGAGACTCCATGTTGTTGGGTCCGACTGTTGAAACCGAGAAATCGGTCTCTGTGGAGTTCAGGGTCCCTTTAAAGGGGTGACCTCACACCTACTGCACTCGGAGGGATGTCACGGACCAAAGGCTCAGGAAACTAGGAACAGACCCTCGGCACTAGCGTGGAGGTCCCACCTCACACCCGGAAGACCTTGGCGATCTCCCCCTCCCAAGCCAATGCTGAGCTAGGTGCCTTGGAGGATGAAGAGAGAGTGAAGAAGTGATGCTCTCCAAGGCACCCCTAAGGGCCTATTTATAGTTTTATGGAATGAATTACAAATAAACAACCTCCACTGCTCTTGAAAATTAACGAAATGCCACTGGATTGGCCTGCCAACAGCCAAATACAGCTGTTTTAAGCGGCTAATTGCAGTCCACCAGGGGTAGCCCTCAAGCCGGGCGAGCTGGCAGTTAGGCGAGCTGAGGCCGAGCGAGCTGGCGGTTAGGCTTGCTGAGGCCAGCCGAGCTGGCGGCCTACGAGCAGCGGCCTGCTTAGCGAGACGGCGACCTAGTGAGACGGCGGTCTGGCGAGCGGCAGCCTGCTTGGCGAGATGGCGGTCTGGGGAGCGGCAGCCTACTTGGCGAGACGGCGGCCTAGCGATACGGTGGTCTGGCGAGGGGCAGCCTGCTTGGAGAGACCGCGGCCTAGCGAGACGGCGGTCTGGCGAGCGGTAGCCTGCTTCGCAAGACAGCGGCCTAGCGAGACGGCGGTCTGGAGAGCGGCAGCCTTCTTGGTGAGACGGCGGTCAGGCGAGCGGCAGCCTGCTTGGCGAGACAGCGGCCTAGCGAGACGGCGGTCTGGCGAGCGGCAGCCTGCTTGGCGAGACGGCGCCCTGGCGGTTGGTGAAACGTTCAAGCTTGTACAGTGAAACGTTCATCCGAGTACAGTGAAACGTTCACCCGAGTACAGTGAAGCGTTCACCGAGTACAGTGAAACGTTCATCCGAGTACAGTGAACCGTTCATCCGAGTACAGTGAAACGTTCACCCGATTACAGTGAAACGTTCATCCGAGTACAGTGAAACGTTCACCCGAGTACAGTGAAACGTTCACCCGAGTACACTGAAACGTTCACCCGAGTATAGTGAAACGTTCATCCGAGTACAGTGAAACGTTCACTCCTCAAAGGGGCCGGGGGGAGACAAATATTTGCTCCAGCTACTAGTATATTACGCAGGTCCGGCCAAAATTGGCCACCAAGAGTGCAAAACCACTCCAAAAGCTTAAAAATACAAAGTTGGTCATGCGTCTACCGAGGGGACCATACTCTGCGAATATGGGGTTGTACACAATCCCTGCTCTTTTCGAGGTTGGTACAAGCTCGGAAAGAAACATCCAACCCAACGTATTCGCTGAGTGACCTTCTTAGAGCCGAAAAATACTTGGCTCCTCCCAGAGGAGTCAATCTGTCATGCCAGCTAATAAGAGCCTGGGCAGCGGGTCTACCTAGGGCCGAGCCGCGCTCGGGGTAGTGCAGAACCAAGGACCAAGAACCAGACCTCTCCCCAACAGGCGAGCCTTCGGATCTGCCAGCTAATGAGAGCCTGCGCAGCGGGTCTACCTGGGGCTGAGCCGCTCTCGGGGTAGTGCAGAACCAAGGACCAAGAACTAGGCCTCTCCCCCACATGCGAGCCTTCGGATCTGCCAGCTAATGAGAGCCTGCGCAGCGGGTCTACCTGGGGCCGAGCTGCGCTCGGGGTAGTGCAGAACCAAGGACCAAAAACCAGACCTCTCCCCCACAGGCGAGCCTTCAAACCTACCAGCTAATGAGAGCCTGCGCGGCGGGTCTGCCTGGGGCCGAACCGCGCTCGGGGTAGTGCAGAACCAAGGACCAAGAACCAAACCTCTCCCCCACAGGCGAGCCTTCGGACCTGCCAGCTAATGGGAGCCTGCGCAGCGGGTCTACCTGGGGCCGAGCCGCGCTCGGGGTAGTGCAGAACCAAGGACCAAGAACCAGACCTCTCCCCCACAGGCGAGCCTTCGGACCTGCCAGCTAATGGGAGCCTGCACAGCGGGTCTACCTAGGGTTGAGCCGTGCTCGGGGTAGTGCAGAAACCAAGGACCAAGAACCAGACCTCTCCCCCACAGGCGAGCCTTCAGACCTGCCAGCTAATGGGAGCTTGCGTAGCGGGTCTACCTGGGGCCGAGTCGCGCTCGGGATAGTGCAGAACCAAGGACCAAGAACCATACCTCTCCCCCACAAGCCAGCCTTCGGACCTGCCAGCTAATGGGAGCATGCGCAGCGGGTCTACCTGGGGCCGAGCCGCGCTCGGGGTAGTGCAGAACCAAGGAATAAGAACCAGATCTCTCCCCCACAGGTGAGCCTTCAGACCTGCCAGCTAATGGGAGACTACGCAGCGAGTCTACCTGGGGCCGAGCCGCCCTCGGGGTAGTGCAAAACCAAGGACCAAAAACCAAACCTCTCCCCCACAGGCGAGACTTCGGACCTGCCAGCTAATGGGAGCCTGCGCAGCGGGTCTACCTGGGACCGAGCCGTGCTCGGGGTAGTGCAGAACGAAGGACCAAGAACCGAACCTCTCCCCCACAGGCGAGCCTTCGGACCTGCCAGCTAATGGGAGCCTGCGCAGTGGGTCTACCTGGGGCCGAGCCGCGCTCGGGGTAGTGAGAACCAAGGACCAAGAACCAGACCTCTCCCCCACATGCGAGCCTTCAGACCTGCCAGCTAATGAGAGCCTGCGTAGCGGGTCTACCTGGGGCCGAGCCGCGCTCGGGGTAGTGCAGAACCAAAGACCAAGAACCAGGCCTCTCCCCCACATGCGAGCCTTCAGACATGCCAGATAATGAGAGCCTGCGCAGCGGGTCTACCTGGGGCCGAGCCGCGCTCGGGGTAGTGCAGAACCAAGGACCAAGAACCGAACCTCTCCCCCACAAGTGAGCCTTCGGACCTGCCAGCTAATGAGAGCCTGCGCAGCGAGTTTACTTGGGGCCGAGCCATGCTCGGGGTAGTGCAAAAACAAGGACCAAGAACCGAACCTCTCCCCCACAAGCGAGCCTTCGGACCTGCCAGCTAATGAGAGCCTGCACAGCGGGTCTACCTGGGGCCGAGCAGCGCTCGAGGTAGTGCAGAACAAAGGACCAAGAAACGAACCTATACCCCACAGGCGTGCCTTCGGACCTGCCAGCTAAAGAGAGCCTGCACAGCGGGTCTACCTGGGGCCGAGCCGCGCTCGGGGTAGTGCAGAACCAAGGACCAAGAACCAGACCTCTGCCCCACATGCGAGCCTTCGGACCTGCCAGCTAATGAGAGCCTGTGCAGCGGGTCTACCTGGGGTCGATGAGTACGATTATGATAGGCTTTTTACTATCATAATTGTAATCATGTCTACCATTTCCTGCCCCTTTTGGTGTTGATTTCATGATAATATCAAAGAAATTGTCGTATCATAGATAGAAGAGCGTATTTAGAAGTCCTTGTCAGTTCTTATTTTAAACCATTTACTGAGTCTATTATTTTTCTATTGCAGGTAATGCCAACCAATGGACCTAAAAGTTTCGGAGCAAACAGAGGAGTTCACGGAGTCTACATGGCTGATGACAGGACAGAAATTTGGTGCACACGGCCAGACACACGGCCGTGTGCCTACCCGTGTCCTATGCACCTGGAGCTGAAGAATTTGGGCGCAGACAGAGGAGCCTCACACGGGTATGGCACACGCCCGTGTGCATACCCGTGTCATCTTTGCACACGACTGCTGATCAACCCGTGTCTGAGGAACACGGCCGCACACACGGCCGTGTCTATACCCGTGTCATCTGACACGGCCCACTACCAGACACGCCTTTTCGTGGGGAACCGCCCAGGAACCGCCTAGGAACCGTCCACACGGCCTGGCACACGGCCGTGTGCGACCCGTGTCCGACCTGTTTGCAAGGGAACTATAAATTTCCTGTAGAAAAATTTGTTTAGAACTTTTGGATCATTTCTGGATTGGAGAACTGCTGGAGGCCGAAGGGGAGCATTCAAGACAAGGAGGATTGAAGGGTATTCTTATGTATTTTTTTATTCAATCATTAATCCCTTGAATCCTTTCTTTCTCTTGATGATCCATCTTCAATTTATGTTTTAATTTGCATGAATTTCTCTTTGAACATTCTAGTAATCATGTATCACCTTGTTTATGTTATATTTGTAGTATTTTATTTGTGTTTATGCAATCAAACAAAGAGTTTAATCATCCCTTTTGAATTACTTATTTGTTTTACACAATTTGCAATTGGCTAGATTGAGAAATTGGTTCTTTGCAATGATTTGGTATGTTCATATTGTGATGATAATTCCCTTTGTATTCAAACTTAATGATCGAGAGATATTTTGTTTGGGAAATTAGAACACGAATAAAAGAATTCATGTTAATTTAGAGATAACATTCATGAATTTATGTAGTAATAAAGGTATTTTGCTTAATGCGAACTTGAGTGTTGTGAATTGTTCGAGAGAAGATTTACTATCTTAGGTTTAGATTTGGAATTGCTCGAGAGAGAATTTTGATGAAAAATTAACCTTTACATTGCACAAATGTAACAGTATTTTCATGTCATGATCGCTTAGAATTGAACTAGTAAATGAAATTGTTCATGTAATTATTTAAAAGCTTCATGTTCTATCGTTTTTATTTCTCCAATACCGAATTATCCAATTGGTCATAGTTAGGTTAATGTAGTTTAAATATCACTTTTGTTTAGAGGTATGAAAATAAAGGGAGGGTGAGTACGAATAGTTGAAACGACCCTGTGGAATACGACACGAGATGTAGATTTCTCATAGGAGTTGTTAAGGAGATGCCCCCACCATGCTCTACCTTCATGGCTTCAGATCAAAAACTTGATGATTTTTCTTGCTAACAAGAAAAATTCATCAAGTTTTTGGCGCCGTTGCCGGGGATCGTTTTCAATATTTTGAAATCCTAATCTTTATTGATCTACCAATTTTTATTTATATAGTTGTAAATTAGAATTTGAATAATTATATTGCGTAATATTTTTTTTTGTAGTCTGTTAGTCTATGACCAGGGGCAAAAATTCTGGGCTAGTACCATTTCATCCTGACCCAGAACGAATTCTCCATAACACTAACTTAAGGGACGTGGGAATTAATACCACAGATATTTCAAACGGACTATCAGAAGAGGAGACAGTAAACCAAGGAGAGAATCATCTTGAAAACTTAGATACTATGGCCAACCAAAATGAGCAAACCATGTCTGACTTTGCTAGACCTAATCTCCAAGGAACCGGGTCGAGCATCGTTAGACCACCGATAGCTACCAATAATTTTGAATTGAAGCCTAGTGTGATACAAATGGTTCAACAGTATGTTCAGTATGATGGCTTGCAAGATGAGGATCCTAACACCCACTTGGCCGGATTCTTAGAGATATGTGACACATTTAAGATCAATGGTGTTTCCAACGACGCCATTCGATTGAGATTGTTTCCATTTTCTTTAAGGCATAAGGCGAAGCAGTGGTTGAATTCCTTACCTAGAGGGTCGATCACTACTTGGGACATGATGGTTGAGAAGTTTCTGATGAAGTATTTTCCACCTGCGAAGACTGCGAAGTTAAGGAATGACATCTCTACATACATTCAATTGGAGTCTGAATCGTTGTACGACACATGGGAACGATTCAAGGAGTTGTTAAGGAGATGCCCCACCATGCTCTACCTTCATGGCTTCAGATTCAGACCTTCTATAATGGTCTAAATCCAGCCACCAAACAAATGATTGATGCGGCTAGTGGAGGAACTTTGAACAACAAGACACCTGAAGCGGCTCAGCAGTTGATAGAGGACATGGCAATGAACAATTACCAATGGACTACCGTAAGACATAAGCCTAGCAAGCCCGCAGGAATTTATGAAGTAGATGCCGTCACCGCCTTAGCAATTCAAGTGGAGAAACTTCACCAAAAGATGGACAACCTTGCCTTAGCATCACCTTCCATGGCACCTCAACAATGGGACCCTTCATGCACTGGAATGCCTGGATGTGAACCGCAAGTTCAAGAGCATGTTGACTATATGGGTAACAATATTAGGCCACCTTTCAATCAAGCCAACAACCCATATAGCTCTACATATAATCCTGGATGGCGAAACCACCCCAATTTCTCTTGGGAGGACAAGGAAATCAAGGGAAGCAGCCCATGTTTGGACAACAACCACAGTTGGAACCAAGGAAGCCTACATTGGAAGATGTGCTTACCAAATTCATGCAAACTACCGATGTAGCCTTCCGAAATCAAGAGGGTTCAATTCGGAACTTGGAAAATCAAATTGGTCAGCTTGCAAGGATGGTTTCTGAAAGGCAGCAAGGAACACTTCCAGGGAATACAGAGATAAATCCAAGGGAGCATGCAAAAGCCGTTCAATTGAGGAGCGGAAAGGAGTTACAAGACCCAAGGCCTGCAAAAGAAGCACCAAAATGGAGTCTAGCGGCGAAGGACCAAGCGAGATGAATGTACAACCGATGGAGTACCAACCAGCATTACCATACCCAGCAAAGCATAGCAAGGAGCGCATGGATGCGCAGTATGGTAAATTTTTATCTATGTTTAAGCAATTACATGTTAATTTACCTTTTCTGAAATTATTCAAATGCCTAAATATGCAAAATTTCTTAAGGATTTGATTTCTAATAAAAAGAAAATAGAAGAATTATCATTAGTAACATTAAGTGAAGAATGTTCTGCTATTTTGCAAAATAAATTGCCACAAAAACTTAAGGATCCCGGTTCATTTTCAATTCCATGCTTAATCGGTGATTTACAAGTAAATAAGGCTTTAGCAGATCTAGGAGCAAGTATAAATTTAATGCCTTATAATTTATATCTGAAACTAGGCCTAGGAGAACTTAGCCCAACAAGAATGAGTATTCAATTAGCAGATCGTTCGGTTAAGTATCCTAGAGGAATAGTGGAAGATGTATTAGTTAAGGTAGATAAATTTATATTTCCTGCTGATTTTGTTATTTTAGATATGGATGAAAATATCGAAGTACCACTCATACTAGGTCGTCCATTTCTAGCTACATCTAGAGCACTTATTGATGTTTTTGATGGTAAATTAGTATTGCGAGTAGGAGAAGATGAAGTCACTTTTCAAATTGGCAATACTATGAAACAATCTTTAGAAAACGATGATTATTGCTATTTTTCTCATGGTATTGATGATTTTATGTCTTCTATAAATTCTAATTTTTATTATAAGGATCCTTTAGAAATTTGCATAACTAACAATTATCTAGAATATGATAAAAATGATGACATTATTGAACATTTATTTTTCTAGAAAATTGTGTTGCTATGAATAGAACAACGGAATATAGTTTAATTACTGAAGGAGATCATGAAATTCTTAAGAATAATACTAAGGATCCACCAATAGTAGAATTAAAAAATTACCGGATCATCTTGAGTATGCATTCTTAGGAACAAATTCTTCGTACCCAGTTATCATATCTTCAAATCTTTCCAAACTTGAAAAAGAAAAATTGATAACTGTATTGAAGAAATGTAAAGGTGCAATAGCGTGGCAAATATCTGATATAAAGGGTATTAATCCTAGTTTTTGCACTCATAAAATTCTTTTGGAAGAAAACTATAAGTCGTCTATTCAACCGCAACGTAGGCTAAATCCTAATATGAAAGAGGTAGTTAAGGCTGAAATTGTAAAGTTATTAGATGCTGGTATTATATATCCTATTTCGGATAGTTCATGGGTTAGTCCTGTCCAAGTAGTTCCTAAGAAGGGTGGCCTGACCGTAGTAGCAAATGATAAAAATGAATTAATTCCAACGCGAACAGTAACAGGTTGGCGTGTCTGTATAGACTATAGGAAATTAAACGATGCCACTAGGAAAGACCATTTCCCTCTTCCTTTCATCGACCAGATATTAGAACGCTTATCAGGACACTCTTATTATTGTTTTCTAGATGGACTTTCTGGATACTTTCAAATTCCTATAGCACCAGAAGACCAAGAGAAAACAACATTTACTTGCCCATTTGGTACCTTTGCCTATAGACGTATGCCTTTCGGGTTATGTAATGCACCCGCCACATTTCAAAGGTGCATGCTAGCCATCTTTAACGAGTATGTTGAAGATATTATGGAAGTGTTCATGGATGATTTTTCGGTTTTTGGCGACTCTTTTGAGTTGTGTTTGAATAATTTAGAGAAAGTTCTTAGGAGGTGTGAGGAGACGAACCTAGCGCTTAGTTGGGAGAAGTGCCATTTCATGGTACAAGAAGGGTTAGTACTTGGCCATAAAATTTCAAGCCAAGGAATTCAAGTAGATAGAGCAAAATAGAGACCATAGAAAAATTGCCACCACCAACCTCCGTAAAGGCAGTGAGAAGTTTCTTAGGACACGCGGGATTTTACCGCCGTTTTATTAAAGACTTCTCTAAAATAGCTAAACCACTTACAAGGCTTTTAGAAAAAGACACACCTTTTATTTTTGAACAAGAGTGTCTACACGCCTTTGAGTTCTTAAAAGAAAAATTAATTAATTCTCCTATTATGATCGCACCTGACTTTAGTCAACCATTTGAGATCATGTGTGACGCTAGTAGTTTTGCGGTAGGGGCTGTTTTAGGACAACGCCGAAACAAACATTTTCACCCAATATATTATGCTAGTAAAACACTTAATAATGCACAGGAGAATTATACAACTACTGAAAAAGAACTCCTAGCAGTGGTATTCGCCTTTGATAAATTTAGACCATATTTAACATTGTCCAAAGTGGTAGTTTATACGGATCACTCTGCACTTAGATATTTGCTAGCCAAAGCGGAAGCAAAGCCTCGTTTAATCCGATGGGTTCTTCTTCTACAAGAATTTGATCTAGAAATTAGGGATAAACGAGGAGCGGAAAACTTAGCGGCAGATCATCTTTCACGTTTAGAAAACCCACTACGATCAATGTTAGATGAGTCTGAAATTTCTGATACATTTCCTGAGGAATCATTATTTGCCATATCTACCAATATACATCTAGATTATCCATGGTTTGCAGATTATGCAAACTATCTTGTGGCTAAGGTCCTTCCAAAAGACTTTTCATATCAGCAGAAAAAGAAATTTTTCTCTGACTTGAAATATTACTTTTGGGAGGACCCTTTTCTTTTTCGGATATGTGCAGATTCTGTTATAAGAAGGTGTGTATCAGCGGAGGAAGGTTGGAAGATTTTGGAGCAGTGTCATTCAGGTCCTGCTGGTGGTCACTATGGAGCGAATCGCTCCGCTAAAAAGGTTCTTGATTCCGTTTTTATTGGCCCCTTCTATTCAGGGATGCCCAAAGGTATGTGCTTTCATGTGATTCTTGCCAAAAAGCAGGTAATATTTCTAAATTACATGAAATGCCTCAAAAATTTATCCTTGAATGTGAAGTATTCGATGTGTGGGGTATAGATTTTATGGGACCATTCCCAGTTTCTTTGGGAATAAATATATTTTGGTAGCTGTAGATTACGTATCAAGGTGGGTTGAAGCGCAAGCTTTGCCTACTAATGATAGTAGGGTTGTAATTAGATTTTTGAAATCCTTATTCGCACGATTTGGCACACCACGTGCACTTATTAGCGATAGGGGTTCACACTTTTGTAATCTACAACTAGACAAAGTATTAGGAAAAATATGGAGTTACACATAGGATAGCCACTCCGTATCATCCTCAAACTAGTGGACAAGTTGAAGTTTCCAATAGAGAGCTTAAGAGAATCTTAGAAAAATCTATAGAAGGGAATAGGAAGCAGTGGTCTAGGAAACTTAACGACTGTTTGTGGGCTTATAGGACCGCCTACAAAACACCTATAGGGACCACCCCCTTTAGATTAGTCTACGGTAAATCTTGCCACCTACCTATAGAATTAGAACACAAATCATATTGGGCAATACGCTCCTTAAATTTTGACGCTAGTTCTATAGGAGAGAAGCGTAAACTTCAACTTAACGAATTAGATGAGTGGAGAACTATGGCCTATGAGAACTCCCGGATTTATAAGGAGAAAACTAAACTATTTCATGACCGTCACCTTCGTAAACCCAAGGTATTCCAAAAAGGTGACCAAGTCCTCCTTTATAACTCCAGATTACGATTATTCCCAGGGAAGTTAAGGTCTAAGTGGTCCGGACCCTTTAAAGTTAAAGAAGTCTTTCCCTACGGTACCGTCGAGTTAACTCACCCAGAGAAGGGAGATTTTAAGGTTAATGGTCACCGACTTAAACCTTATTATGGTGAAATCCCTATGGACTTCGCTCGTCTAGAAACCTGCCTCCGGCTAGATTAATTTAATATTAAGTATAATAGGTGTTTCTAAGTATTCTTGCTTTAGTATAAGTCTAATTAGTTGTAATGAAAAATTAAAGAAAAAAATGTTAATGAAAAAAAATTTTTTCCATCAAATTTTAATGAGAAAAAAAAAAAAATTTTCTATAAAAAATTTTCAAAATGGAGAGGCAACACGGCTTCACCACACGGCCGTGTGGGTGGCCGTGTACGTGACACAGGCTCAGGCCCAGCCGTGTGGAATTAATTCCGAAAAATGGCCTATTTCATCCCGAGCACAACACGGGTTCGCACCAACCCGTGTGCCTAGCCGTGTTCATCGGTCTCGACGATCGTCGAGACCGATGTGTCGAGACACCGAACACGGGCGTGTCGGCTAACCACACGGCCGTGTTACCCACCTACCCGTGTTTATGTACCGTGCCAGCTGCGACACGGGGCAACACACGGCCGTGTTGTCTCCCGTGTCCACCTGACACGCTGTCCCCATCCAGTTTGACCACACGGACCGAGGCAGGCCCGTGTTCCACGAGGCTAAAGATTCCCTAACACGGGTGCACACACGCCCGTGTGCGCACCCGTGTTACATTATTTTACACGGACCGACGCACCCCGTGTTCCACGAGGCTAAAGATTCCCTAACACGGGTGCACACACGCCCGTGTGCGAACCCGTGTTCAACATGTATAAATATGGCCGTGTGGTTTTCTTCCTTGCTCACTCCAAACACTCTCCCAGCATCACTCATCCCGTGGCCTGATCCCCAAGGCACCATCTTTTCCAATTCTCGTCCCCCTTCACTCGCACTTTCTCCCATCTACGTCATGTCTTCCGGAAGAAGTGGAGGTCGCCGTCGCCGACCGGAATTACAAGTCTCAACGGAGAGGCGGGATGCTGCTGCCCCGCTAATTTTCACCGATGCATCACACACCGCCCGCTTCAACCGCTTGCAATCCAAAAAATTTCAAGACATACACATGATTGATTGGAGCGTACTTGAGGAGATAAACCTAGCAGGAGATGTCAGGGGGCTGATTTCTGTAACAGGGTGGAATCAATTTTTTGCCATAGAAGAATTAGGCTTTAGGGAACTCACCTTAGAGTTCCTGTCGTCATTTTATTCCAGCTTTAGGCCAAATTTCATCGACGCACCGCACGCGCCCGAGGGGATAGTTTCATTTCGAGTGGGTGGCACATTTTATACACTCACCATGCTCCAATTCACCCAATATTTAGGGGTGTATGAGGAGTCGTTCCTTTTTAGTGCCGCCTACCCCGAACTCCACTTCGATCTCCCCAACCGCGATATGGCCGGTGGTATATGGCGCCAGATTTCTTTCGACACTGGCGCCTACGAGGCCAAGAGATCTAAGGCATCTAAATTGATTTCCCCCGCCCTCCACTACATCCACCATCTACTCAGCCACACGTTGAGCGGCGGGGCGAAAGCTCCGGAGTTGTCAGTAGGCAGGATCTGTTATACCTCTACAGCATGACATCACGATATCCTCTACATCTCGGTTATCTTCTAGCCCAGTTTATTCTTCATCAGGCTGACACCCCTCGTATAGGGTCTATTTGCGTAGCACCCTACATTACTCGCCTCGTGAAGAATATGGGCATCTTTTTAGCCCTCCCCCAGATGACAGTGGTCGCAAAGACCGTGCCTATCACGATGGCTAGTCTTCGCGCCCTCCGCCTCGTCACCGCCCGTCAGGGCCGGGGAGGGGTTATATATTCTATTGCTCGACGTGGACCGCACATACAGGATGACAGTGATGGATGAGATAGATCCTGACCTCGACGAGCCGTTGGTGCCTCCACCCCGTTCCACCTACGCTCATGGCGAGTCGTCTACTGCACCTCCTCCACCTCAGTCACGATACTCGCGCGAGTTCCGACAGTTTTTCGACACCGAGCTCTCGCCACGCTTTCAGGAAATTAAGGAGGAACATCAGGAAATTAAGGATCTCCTCACACAGATTAGAGACCACCTTGGGATCGCCCCTCGCCAGCCGCCAGCTCCAGCACCGCCTTCCTTCCCGGACGATTCGACAGGCCACCATGAGTACTTCTGATATGTATCGATGTAGTTCTATCTTCATATATCGTATCTTGTATTGTTTTTTTTTATCAGTGTATTCAGTTGAATCAGCTATTATATATCAGTGCATTTCATTACAGCTCATGTTTCTTTACTGTGCTCTTCTACTTATTATGATAGCAGTTTCTTTTTATATATCATCATGAAATTACTCTATGTCCGCTTTTTACATTGCACTGAGGACAGTGCAAATCTTAAGTCTGGGGGTAGAATGGCTATTCATGTGGTTACAATTAATTCTAATCTGCTTATCATAATACGCAAGTTATTATACCCCCCTTTTACAAATTTTTGTTTGACCTTTTAAGCTCTCATTTTTCTTTCATTTGGGATTATAAACATTTAATTCACCTTCGCACACTGATTAAAATGAATTGATGTAGACTCATAGAGTATTCAACTTTGTTGATTTCGTAATTAAGCATAGAAATTTTTGTTAGCTTAATTTTCTCTATATAATTTAATTTTAAGATTACTCCTCTATATTAGTAACTATCCAACACTCTATTTTAGAAAATATATTTATCTATAATAAAGTGAGTCGATGAGTGTAACATTTTTATAATTTGGTATTAGGATTTTAAAATTAAAAATTACTCCCTATTGATGTCTAGGACTCACCCTCTAGCATTCCTCAAAATATTACATAAGTTAATTAGTAAGGGCGGAAATGACTTAGGCCTCCTATTGGATAGCTTGAGCCTTGTTATCCCAACACCTTTAACATGATACCCTTGCACACCCCATTTGAACCTAATCTCCATCCTTTTGATGCTCTACTATTAAAATTCACCAAGGCCAAATCCCTACCTATTAGCACACCTATCATTGATGCCTGCTTGGAATGATTTGTTCATTGTGATATGTGGCCTGAGTGCGTGTATCCTTGCACCCACTTGGAATGATCCCTACTTTGAACCCAAAAAAAAAGACATAGTGATATGTGGCCTGAGTGCGTGTATACTTGCACCCACTTGGAATGATCCCTACTATGGTCCCTTGGTTAAAAAAAAATGTATATAAAAAATAGAGTGCCCTTCAAAATGTGGGAAATATACAAATTGCAAAGTCTGGGGGTGTTTACATAAAATTGAAATATGTTAAGGTATTTTCCAACATAAGGCTCAATCAAGATTTAGGTGTGAAAAATTCATCAAAATTATCCTTGATTACCTCACCTTTAATCTTCTATCCTAAGCCAAAAAGGCTACACCAAAATTCCAGTCCTAAGGATCCAACCTTACTAATTCTAAATTATGCTGTGATGAGGGTGTAAAAAGGGTAAGTTCATGATTATCAGTACGAGTACTTATAAGCTTTGAAACACTAATACGTATCTTATAGAGATTGTTATTTTCTCCTCATATTTGTTAAAGATGACTATACTTTTATTTCTAAAAGCGAGTGAGAGATAGTTAAAATGATATACTAGAGGAATTTTAAGATAAATATATATTTAGAAAAGTCTGCTAAATTATTTCCTATGCGATTACATCACCAAAGTTCTCTTAAATTCATAGCAACCAGTGTGCGGAGGCAAAATTATTTAATGGTAACCCAGGTGTTTGAATTAGTTTGCTTAGGGACAAGCAAACATCTAAGTCTGGGGGTATTTGATGAGTACGATTATGATAGGCTTTTTACTATCATAATTGTAATCATGTCTACCATTTCCTGCCCCTTTTGGTGTTGATTTCATGATAATATCAAAGAAATTGTCGTATCATAGATAGAAGAGCGTATTTAGAAGTCCTTGTCAGTTCTTGTTTTAAACCATTTACTGAGTCTATTATTTTTCTATTGCAGGTAATGCCAACCAATGGACCTAAAAGTTTCGGAGCAAACAAAGGAGTTCACGGAGTCTACATGGCTGATGACAGGACAGAAATTTGGTGCACACGGCCAGACACACGGCCGTGTGCCTACCCGTGTCCTATGCACCTGGAGCTGAAGAATTTGGGCGCAGACAGAGGAGCCTCACACGGGTATGGCACACGCCCGTGTGCATACTCGTGTCATCTTTGCACACGACTGCTGATCAACCCGTGTCTAAGGGACACGGCCGCACACACGGCCGTGTCTATACCCGTGTCATCTGACACGGCCCACTACCAGACACGCCTTTTCGTGGGGAACTGCCCAGGAACCGCCTAGGAACCGTCCACACGGCCTGGCACACGGCCGTGTGCGACCCCGTGTCCGACCTGTTTGCAAGGGAACTATAAATTTCCTGTAGAAAAATTTGTTTAGAACTTTGGATCATTTCTGGATTGGAGAACTGCTGGAGGCCGAAGGGGAGCATTCAAGACAAGGAGGATTGAAGGGTATTCTTATGTATTTTTTTATTCAATCATTAATCCCTTGAATCCTTTCTTTCTCTTGATGATCCATCTTCAATTTATGTTTTAATTTGCATGAATTTCTCTTTGAACATTCTAGTAATCATGTATCACCTTGTTTATGTTATATTTGTAGTATTTTATTTGTGTTTATGCAATCAAACCAAGAGTTTAATCATCCCTTTTTGAATTACTTATTTGTTTTACACAATTTGCAATTGGCTAGATTGAGAAATTGGTTCTTTGCAATGATTTTGGTATGTTCATATTGTGATGATAATTCCCTTTGTAATTCAAACTTAATGATCGAGAGATATTTTGTTTGGGAAATTAGAACACGAATAAAAGAATTCATGTTAATTTAGAGATAACATTCATGAATTTATGTTGTAATGAAGGTATTTTGCTTAATGCGAACTTGAGTGTTGTGAATTGTTCGAGAGAAGATTTACTATCTTAGGTTTAGATTTGGAATTGCTCGAGAGAGAATTTTGATGAAAAATTAACCTTTACATTGCACAAATGTAACAGTATTTTCATGTCATGATCGCTTAGAATTGAACTAGTAAATGAAATTGTTCATGTAATTATTTAAAAGCTTCATGTTCTATCGTTTTTATTTCTCCAATACCGAATTATCTAATTGGTCATAGTTAGGTTAATGTAGTTTAAATATCACTTTTGTTTAGAGGTATGAAAATAAAGGGAGGGTGAGTACGAATAGTTGAAACGACCCCGTGGAATACGACACGAGATGTAGATTTCTCATATATTACGATTGATAGGTGCGCTTGCCTGAATGCTAATTCAATCTAGTTAAGTCCATCTACATAATTGTATTAGAATGTAGAATGAAATCACATTGAATTATTACTTGTTAGCAAGAAAAATCATCAGGGGTCGAGCCGCGCTCTGGGTAGTGCATAACAAAGGACCAAGAACCGAACCTCTCCCACACATGTGAGCCTTCGGACCTGCCAGCTAATGAGAGCTTGCGCAACGAGTCTACCTGGTGCCGAGCTGCGCTCAGGGTAGTGCATAACCAAGGACCAAGAACCAGACCTCTCCCCCTACAGGCGAGCCTTCGGACCTGCCAGCTAATGAGAGCCTGCAAAACGGGTCTACCTGGGGCCGAGCCGCCCTCGGGGTAGTGTAGAACCAAGGACCAAGAACCTGACCTCTCCCCCACAGGCGAGCCTTCGGACCTGCCAGCTAATGGGAGCCTGCGCAGCGGAATCATCCGGAGGTGAGGTCTCGCTCGGTTCCATATCCCATCCTCTCCTTCCCGGGCCTTCTTCCTGGTGCACTTCCTTCTCCCCCTGCTGGGGTCATCTTCTTGAGAGGGGGGGAGCTAGCTCCTAGGGGTTGGGGTGGAGCTGCCACCCTTAGGAGCAATGCTTCGCAACATCTCTATGATGTCTTGGATGGAGGCCATGAACTCTTACCTCCCCACAAAGGGTCCTAGGCTGGGGAGCTCGCCGAGGTCATCACTACCTCCCTGACCTCCGGCCATGACACTCTCCCGAGATCTTCTATGTTGGTCACTCTCTGAAAGTGCAGCTAGATCTGATATACTCTAGAGGGGGGTGAATAGAGTATGATGCTTAAAAACTATTTACAACAGTTGTTGTAATCTGAGTGAACAGGGAAGCAGAAATTAAATCTAATCACAAAATAACCTACAAAAGAAATTAATCACAGATCCTAACTAATCACAGAACAATCACAACCAGAAACAAAAAAATAAAGACAAGCAAGTCAGATGACATAAGGAGCTATAGTGGTTCCCCTAAACTTGGGTACATCCACTCTTCTACCACCCTAGGTAGGAATCCACTGCAGGATGAGTTGATCAGGTGTCCTGGGCACCAATGAGCTTTTGATAAGGTGCTCAAAAACCAGATCAGATTTTTTGATCAGGTGTCTTGCCACCAATGAGCTTTTGACAAGGTGCTCAAAAACCAAGCTCAAACTTTTGAAGGGAGTTTGAAAAACCCTTTACAGAGATGGGGATGATAGAGTTATGGAAGTCTTCTCTTTCTCAAAGCAGCTGAGAAGACTATGTGGATTTAGATGTTGTCAAAGCTCCCCCTGAGTTCTTGAGATGTTCAGGAAATGAGACTTTGCTGTAGGGTGATAGGCCTTCAGAAGTTGATCTCCAGCAAATGATGATTTCAACAACAGCTGAAATGTTAGTTGTCTGGAGTCTTTCAAAGATGTTGGCCTTGAACACTTGAATCAAAAGGGGATCTGAAGATTTCAGATTTGTTGATCTCCTTTGTTGTGTGTTCTTGTATGAATTCTTTGAGACAGAGAATGTTTTGTTCTTGTTCTTCTTGTTCTGTGTTGTCTGTGCTGATAATGAATCTCAGAGATCAAAAATCTTGAGTTTTATTCCCTGGTTCTAAATAGAAAATCATCCTCTGTCAAGAATAGCTATTGGCCTGTCATTAATTGCATCCTTAATTACAAATATCTTCTGGGGGAAAGTCCAAAGAAACATTCCTTGATAATCCCTTGAAACTTGGTCCAGAATAAATGAAAACGGCTAGAAAATCTTCTGAATTAATTGCTGAATAACTCCTTAACTGTTCTGAATTTGAATCTTGAAAATCCTTTAACTCTTCAGAAAAACGTCGAACTGAGCTCTGCTATCGTCGAACTGAGCTCAGCGATTTGGACTTAGACAGCAACAGAGATCGTCGATCTGAGCTCAACTATCGTCGAACTGAGCTCAGAGATAGAGAATCAACACTGGAGTCAAGATCGTCGAACTGAGCTCGCAGATCGTCGAATGGAGTTCGACGATTTGTTGAAGTTGAGCTCAGCGATCGTCGAATGGAGTTCGACGATCCGTCGAAGTTGAGCTAGACGATCGTCGATTGGAGTTCGACGATTCGTCGTACTGAGCTCGACGATATGACTTAGTATCCAAACTGAAAATCCTTGGTCTTGAGGGCAGCTTCCAAACCTAACTACTAACCCTTAGACTCAATTCTAATTGACCTTTAGATCTATACAGGAGGTCAAAAACAGGTTTCCTAAAGACATAGTGATCCTGACCCAAATTAGTAATAGGGTGTTCCAACAATCTCCCCCTATTTGGGTTAGGATTACTATTTATAGAATTTGGAAAACTTAAATAACAACATACAAATCAACAATACAGAAATGCAATAAACACAGCATTGCAGAAGCACAGATATATAATATCCCAGACAGAATTCAGAAATCAGAATTCAGAATGATTGTCACCTTACATAGTTATTCTTTCTCCTTGCTCTTTATAAGCTTGATTTCTCTATTAGGATTGAGAGCTTCTTTCTTTGACCTTCTGTCATCTGCTGCACCTAAAGAGGTTTGCTGTTTGGGCCTTGGTACCACAGCTTCAGGATGCAGCTCCATATATCTATCAGAGTCAAAGAATTTGCTTGAGCCATATCTTTCCAATTCTTTCTTTCTTTGTTCAGACAATGTAGTAATGTTGGAAGAATCTCTGCCTTGCTCTTTAGCTTTCTTAATTTGATCCAGGGCAGCTAGCTCTTTCATCCTGGCAGTCCAAGCAGTTGGATTATTTTCAGCATCCTCAAATGGCACTGGTGGCTCATATCTGTTGGATGGATTATCTTGAGGAGCTCTGGAGGAGACTACTTCTTTTAACTTATAGGGAAAAGGACCTGAAGTTGTGTCTGATGAAGCTTGTCCTTCCCTGGAGTATGGATGTTGCCTGGAGTAGCCTTTTGAGTAAACCTGGAATTCCCTCTGGCTTCCTCTGTAGTTTCCTCTTCTAGACTGAGAACCTCTGGACTGGCTTCCCCTATGATAAGATCTTGCATGAGGCTGATAGGGGGTTTGGCTTTTGGCAGAAGGTTGAGCAGATGAGCTTCCACCTGCACCTGCATCAGGAGGAGGTGGTGGAGGAGGATGAGAATGATGAAACTGGGAAGATCCTTTCTCATACTTCCTCTTCTTCTTCATAGCTTTAAGTTGGTTCTTGGAGTATTGCATCCAATGCTCAATTATGGGGCAGTCATGAAGAATGTAATATGGAATGTCATTAGTGTCCTTGACTTTGGCTGGAGGCACTCTTTTCATGGCTTTGCTCCTTGCCTTTCTTTTCTTGGCAATAGTGGCAGAGGAGTCATCAGAATCAGTCATGAATTCATCACTCTCAGAACTTTGCTCATCATATAGAGCATCAATCTTTTTCAAATATTCTTCCTGAAGTTGAGTTGGAGCAGATGAAACAGCACTGGTGACAGCAGCAGATACAGCACTAGTAACAACAGATACATAAGTTGTAGCAACAGTTGTAACAACAGATATAGAGCTTTCTGGAGCAATACTCTTTGAAGGAATATCAGCAGTAATATCAGCAGCAGTTGGGGCAGCAGCAGTTTCAGATAAAACTTTGTCAGATACAGGAACATCAGCAGTAGCATCAATATCATCAGCAATAGCAGCAGCAGTAGGCTCAAAATCATATGCCTCTGTCTGCATATCCTCAGGAACTGAAACAACAGCATCATCATTACTGACAGCAGCAGCAACAGATTCAACAATAATATTGGCAGCATAAACTGAATTGACAAAAGAAGTTATAACCCTGGTGTCACAACTAGAGAAGGGCACAATGGCCTTGGACAGATCCTCTGAGGGCTGGACAGCAACTCTCTCTGGAAGACAGCTGAAGTAAGCTGAATCAAACACTGAGAGCAGAGACCTGAGGTCTACTGAAAAAACAGCAACTGGAGGAGGAACTGGAGCTAGAGTTGGGGTAACAGCAGCAGCAGCAACAACAACTGAAGAAACAGCAGGCAAGCTAACTTCATAAGGCATCTCCCCCTGCCTAGATTCAGAGAATGCTGGATCAAGGCACACTGATGAAGGAATTGCCTGATGAAATAAGGAGGATAGCCTGGCAAAAAGAGCTGTCACTGACTGAAGTAATGGAGCCAAGGATGTCTCCAATAGAAGAGATAGCCTGGGGGCTAGCAGTTCATATAACTGGTCAGCTAGGGCTGGAAGATCTACATGCTCAACAGGAATGTGAGCAGAGGTAGAGACTGGAGGAGCAACTGGTGATGGTGGTGGAGAGCTAGTGGATGGTAGGAGTGATGGTTGAGGTGAGGGTATTGTGGAGATGGAAGATAGTGGGATTGAGATAGAGGGTGTGAAGGTGGGTTGATCAATAATATCTTGTAGCAGCTGTTGGTAAGATGTTGATGAGGAGGGTAGCTCAGGAGGAGATGAGGGTGAGTCATCCATGAAGGAATCATCAAAAAGATTGAAGGAGGGAATGGAGGATGATGAGGCAATGTCTGGTTGAGGGTAGGAATATAATGGATGGAAGATTTCTTCTGTGACTGGTAGAGTTGGAATTGGAGATGGTATTGATGTTGGAGAAGGGCTGGAAATGATGATTGTGGATGGAGTTTGAATGGTGGATGGAACTGGAGGAGATGGAATTGAAGTTGGAGGAGGAGAAGCAGCAGCAGGCAAGTCATCTGCAGGGGCAGAGACTTGAGGGGAAGTGACTATTATAGTCCTGGTGCCTGAAGGTGTGCTTGCAGAGAGCCTGCTGGGCTTGGTTATCTGCCTGTCCCATTTACCAAATAGGGAACAGGACAATCTCTTTGAAGCATTAATATGTATCCCAGAAGATACTAGCAAAGCAGGGCATCTGTTCTGAAGAAAGAGCCCAAGGATCCTCCCAAAATTCACAAAGTTCTTATTGAGTTTCTTCTTAATCAGGTCAAAGAAGACCTCTCCCCAGTTCAATTGCTTCTTGTCCACAATGGCTCCCATCAAGCACAGCTGATACCTAGAGATAGTATCATGTGCTGAGTGCTTGGCCAGCAAAACTTTGCCCACTACATCAGCCAAAAACCTATATTCCACAGCTAGGTTCTTCTTCAGCAGCTTGCTAGGGTTAGCCTCAGAGTGACCCATTCTTGCAAGCAGATCATCAAATTCCTCTCCAGACAAATCAGCAGAATCTCTACCAGAACTTAACTCAAAAACTTCTGTCAGAATGGCTGGAGTCAAGGGTACCTGGGTGCCAGAAATTGATCCAACTATTGTGTTTTGATCCTGGTTGTGGGCAGTGTAGACCCACTCCTTAATCTCATCAGCAGGCAGCTTGATCCTGGTGGTCATGATGGTAGCAAGTTTCTGCTCCTTGAAGAGTTCCAAAATATCCTGGAAAACTTGATCAGTAGTGCTGAAAGACTCCATGTCAATGTCAAATCCAGCATCGAATTTCATTGCGGCAAGAACAGCAACAGAAACGGCCATGGTTACCTGCAAAAATCAACAAACAAAACGACCAAGTGTAGAGATGTTTGGAGGGAAAGAGAATTTTTGCAGAGAAATCGAAAGCGCAAAAGGAGAACGACGGCGAAAAATGAATTTTATATTAGGGTTCGACGCAGAAAAGGAAAGATCGTTGAACTCAGTTCGACGATCGGGGCTCCTAAAGGAATCTGAAAGGTCTTCAATATCGTCGATCTCCGTTCGACGATATTGGAGAGCGTCGAGCTCCGTTCGACGATCGTTCAGAGAACAAAGTCGTCGAGCGCCGTTCGACGATCGTTGACCGGAAGAGATAGTTCATACTATCTGAGAGACGCTAAACTTAGGTCGACGATTTCGGAAATCATCGATCTCCGTTCGACGATCTGGGGGAAAATCGTCGAGCGCAGTTCAGAGACCAGAAAAACACTCTAGACACTAAGAAAAATCAAGATGTTTGCCTAGTCTTGGTCAATTTTTAAACTTTTAAAATCTTGGATATTATTTTAGACTTCCTCCATCTAACATTCCTAACTGATTTAGGAAGAAGGTGTGTTTCTTTTCATCCAAGGGTTTGGTGACAATATCTCCCATTTGTAAATCAGTTGGGATATATTGAAGTTCAATTTTATTCTTCTCAACATTATCCCTTAAAAAGTGATGCCTAATTTCTATGTGTTTTGTCCTACTATGGAGGACTGGATTTTGAGCTATAGAAATAGCACTGGTGTTATCACAAAATATTTTAGACTTCTCTAAGTTGTAGCCATAGTCTAGGAGTTGGTTTTGAATCCACAAGATTTGTGAACAACAACTGCCTGCAGCCATATATTCAGCTTCAGTAGTTGAAGTTGACACAGAAGTTTGTTTCTTGCAAAACCAAGAGACAAGTCTGTCACCAAGGAACTGACAAGTTCCACTGGTGCTTTTCCTGTCAATTCTGCATCCAGCATAATCAGCATCAGAAAATCCACTAAAATCAAATGCTGAATCTTTTGGATACCAGAGACCTAGATTTGGACAACTTTTAACATACCTGAGAATCCTCTTTACTAGTGTTAGGTGTGACTCTCTAGGGCTTACTTGGAACCTAGCACATATACATGTAGCAAACATTATATCTGGTCTACTAGCTGTAAGGTACAGTAAAGAGCCAATCATTGCTCTATATGTTGTCTGATCAATAGGTTTCCCATGTTCATCAGCATCCAATACAGCATTGGTAGGCATAGGTGTTTTCATGCAAGATGCTTCAGACATACCAAATTTCTTAACCAACTCATTTGCATACTTGGTTTGGGAAATGAAGATGCCTTCAGCATGTTGTTTGACTTGCAATCCTAGAAAGAAGGATAGCTCACCCATGCTACTCATTTCAAATTTAGAATGCATTAGGTTGGAGAACCTTCTGCACAATTTTGAATCAGTAGAGCCAAAAATAATATCATCTACATAAATCTGTACTAGTAGGGTATGAGACTTATGAGTTCTAATGAAAAGAGTTTGGTCTACTCTACCCCTTATAAATCCATTTTCTAGAAGGAAGCATGCTAGGGTCTCATACCATGCTCTAGGAGCTTGCTTGAGACCATATAATGCTTTGTTCAACTTAAAAACATAATCAGGATAAGTTGGAGAGATAAAACCTGGAGGTTGTCTGACATAGACTTCTTCTTTGATGTCTCCATTGAGAAATGCACTTTTGACATCCATCTGATATACCTTGAAGCCTTTGTGTGCTGCATAAGCTAAGAAGATTCTGATGGCTTCTAATCTTGCAACTGGTGCAAAAGTCTGGTCATAGTCTATGCCTTCTTCTTGAGAATATCCTTGAGCAACTAGCCTTGCCTTGTTCCTTACAATTACTCCTTGATCATCCAGTTTGTTTCTGAACACCCACTTTGTTCCAACAATGGAGTGATACTTAGGCTTTGGCACTAGTTCACAAACTTTGTTCCTTTCAAATTGATGCAACTCTTCTTGCATTGTAATAATCTAGTGTGGATCTTGCTCTGCATCTTGAATGGACTGAGGTTCAATTTGAGATAGGAAGCAAGTGTGCAACAGGTTTTGGTTGACCTGATTTCTGGTTTGCACACCAGCTGAGATGTCTCCAATTATTTGGGAAATTGGATGGTCTCTTGATGTTACTAAATCAACAAGGGGTGTTGATTGTTCACCAACCTGTGTTGTTGTTTTCTCTTGTGGTACAACAACTGGCTCTTCAAGTTGTTTCTCCTCAATATGTTGAATGCTTTCTTCATCTTCACTGCTTTCCTCTTTTTGAGTGACCTGTAACTTGTTCAAATCTTCAACAAGAGAATGTTCCTGCAAGGGTTCTATGGTAGAAGTGTTCTTCTCCTTGAAAGACATGTTAGATTCATCAAATGAAATGTGGACAGATTCCTCAATTTTAAGAGATGATTTATTATAAACCCTATAAGCCTTACTGATCATGGAGTATCCCAGAAACACTCCTTCATCAGCCTTAGCTTGAAATTTTGCTAAATATCTCTTGTCATTATTATGTATATAGCAAATACAGCCAAAAATCCTAAAATAATCAACTTTAGGTTTCTTCCCTTTGAGTAATTCATAGGGAGTCTTGCCCTTTAGTTTATGTATTAAACTTCTCTTCAGCACATAGTTGGAGGTGTTCACTGCCTCTGCCCAAAAGGATAGAGGAAGGTGAGCATCTGACAACAATGTAGTGGCAGATTCAATAAGGGTTCTATTTTTCCTTTCAGCTACCCCATTTTGTTGAGGAGTTCTAGGAGCTGAGAAAGTATGCCTGATCCCTTCACTCTGACAGAACTCTTGCATAAGAAGAGAATCAAACTCTGTCTCATGATCACTTCATATCAGGGCAATGTGAGTATTGAACTCAATCTGTATGCATTTGAGAAACTCTGTCAAACACTTAAAGTTATCAGACTTCTTCCTCAGAAAAAACACTCATGTGAATCTAGAGAAGTCATCTACAACTACTAAAGTGTAAGATTTCCCTCCTAGGCTTTGTACTGTGATGGGTCCAAAGAGATCCATGTGTAACAGATACAATATCCTAGGTGAATCACTCTTATTAAGTGACTTAAAACTATTTTTAGTTTGCTTGCCTAATTGACAAGCCCTGCAGAGTCCTTCCTTCTTGTAGGGGCCAGAAGGTAGTCCTCTAACAAGGTTATCCTTGGATAGCCTAGCAATAGTTCTAAGGTTTAAGTGTCCTAATCTCTTATGCCATAAAACATTAGGTCTACAAACAGAATTAAATAGGCAAATGTCTACATCAGTTGAAAGAAAATCTACTATGTAGATGTTACCTTTCCTTTTACCTGTCAACACAGTTGTGTTGTCCTCTGACTTGATCTTGCATAATGCTTTGCTGAAGGTCACCTGGTAGCCTTCATCACACAGCTGACTGATACTTATCAAATTATGCTTCAGTCCTTCCACATAGGCTACCTTCTTGAATGTTACTGTTCCAATTTGGACTGCACCATATCCTTTAGTTTGTCCAAAGTTTGAATCACCAAAGATAACTTTGGGTCCAAGCTTGGCTTTAAAGGATGTGAGGTTGTCCTTGTTTCCTGTCATGTGCTTTGAGCACCCACTATCCAAGTACCATTGCTGGTTAGATGTTGGATAGGTCTTCACCTGCACATAAAATAATTCATTTGTTTTTGACCCAGTTTACCTTGGGCCTAGGTTGATAACCTTTAAACTCAGAAATAAAAGACATTCCAGGTTGACTCTTATAACCTTCAGGATGATATCTCCTTGGAGGTATTATCCATTCAGTATAAGGGTTAAAGATTTGGGATGAAGGACCCCTAGGATTGGATTTTGATTTGCCCTTGAAAGAGTTTCCAGAGCTCTGATCTCTGTTCGACGATCGTGGAGCTGCGTTCGACGATCTTGGGTCAGATCGTCGAGCTCCGTTCGACGGTCGACTGTGGCAGAGTTCAGGAATTTGAGATCGTCGACCTGAGTTCGACGATTTTGCCTGAGATCGTCGATCTGCGTTCGGCGATCGTCGAGCTCCGTTCGACGATTTCTGCTGGAACTTAGTTTTCTTAGGCAGATCAGAATTTTTCCTAGCTACCTCTACAACTCTCTTCCCTTTGTCAGAAATGAACTTGATTGGGGTTGTTAGAACTATAGGTTGGCTGGATGAAGCACCCAAGCCCAGTGTACTATTAAATCTGGAGTTCACTGTGCTTGTGATGTCCATCAACTTGATACTTCTCTCATTAAGGGATTCTTCAAGCTTCTTGGCCTCAGACAGCTCACCTTTCAGTGAAGTTATCTGCTCCATACAGCACTCCAACTCCTTAGAGAGTTTGAGGTTTTCTGACTTTAAGATATTATGTTCAGATAAATGATTTCTGAGAGAAATAATTTCCTTCTCAGATTTTAAAGTCTAAACATAATGTAATCTAATCATAGCCTTTGCTCTGAATCTGAGCTTCTTCATCCTTCCATCATTCCTTGCATCATCTTCGCATCTGTTCCTGATGGAGGTGGTCAACAACAGTTTGTGCTTGTGTAAAGCAAACAATCTCTTTGAGGTGCTTGGACAAGTCCTTTCTGGCCAAAAATCTGGCCAATCTGAAAACACTTTGAATCTTCAAAAATAATCAGCTCGTCAATAGTAATCTCATGTATAATCTAATCCTGCTTGCACATTTCCAAATGTGTCAAACTATGAGATTAGAACTGACTCAGCAAATTCTCACTCCTGGCTGAGGTCTGGTGCTAGCATCAGACATCTTAAGATATTCATAGCCTTTGCATCAGGATATCAGCATCATGGAGGTGGAACAGCATTTGTGAACAAACAAAATAGAATTAAAAATATCCTAATAGAATTCATGTATAATCTAAAAAGTGCAGGATCTAACATAGGAATCTCTTGGCAGATTAACTAGGAATCTTTGGGTTCAGGTGTTAGCCTGTGCAACCACCAAGGTGTGGTATGTTTAACCAACCTCCCTCTGATACCAATTGAAAGTGCAGCTAGATCTGATATACTCTAGAGGGGGGTGAATAGAGTATGGTGCTTAAAAACTATTTACAACAGTTGTTGTAATCTGAGTGAACAGGGAAGCAGAAATTAAATCTAATCACAAAATAACCTACAAAAGAAATTAATCACAGATCCTAACTAATCACAGAACAATCACAGCCAGAAACAAAAAAATAAAGACAAGCAAGCCAGATGACACAAGGAGCTATAGTGGTTCCCCTAAACTTGGGTACATCCACTCTTCTACCACCCTAGGTAGGAATCCACTGCAGGATGAGTTGATCAGGTGTCCTGGGCACCAATGTGCTTTTGATAAGGTGCTCAAAAACCAGATCAGATTTTTTGATCAGGTGTCTTGCCAGCAATGAGCTTTTGATAAGGTGCTCAAAAACCAAGCTCAAACTTTTGAAGGGAGTTTGAAAAACCCTTTACAGAGATGGGGATGAGAGAGTTATGGAAGTCTTCTCTTTCTCAAAGCAGCTGAGAAGACTATGTGGATTTAGATGTTGTCAAAGCTCCCCCTGAGTTCTTGAGATGTTCAGGAAATGAGACTTTGCTGTAGGGTGATAGGCCTTCAGAAGTTGATCTCCAGCAAATGATGATTTCAGCAACAGCTGAAATGTTAGGTGTCTGGAGTCTTTCAAAGATGTTGGCCTTGAACACTTGAATCAAAAGGGGATCTGAAGATTTCAGATTTGTTGATCTCCTTTGGTGTGTGTTCTTGTATGAATTCTTTGAGACAAAGAATGTTTTGTTCTTGTTCTTCTTGTTCTGTGTTGTCTGTGCTGATAATGAATCTCAGAGATCAAAAATCTTGAGTTTTATTCCCTGGTTCTGAATAGAAAATCATCCTCTGTCAAGAATAGCCGTTGGCCTGTCATTAATTGCATCCTTAATTGCAAATGTCTTCTGGGGGAAAGTCCAAAGAAACATTCCTTGATAATCCCTTGAAACTTGGTCCAGAATAAATGAAAACGGCTAGAAAATCTTCTGAATTAATTGCTGAATAACTCCTTAACTGTTCTGAATTTGAATCTTGAAAATCCTTTAACTCTTCAGAAAAACGTCGAACTGAGCTCTGCTATCGTCGAACTGAGCTCAGCGATTTGGACTTAGACAGCAACAGAGATCGTCGATCTGAGCTCAACTATCGTCGAACTGAGCTCAGAGATAGAGAATCAACACTGGAGTCAAGATCGTCGAACTGAGCTCGCAGATCGTCGAATGGAGTTCGACGATTTGTTGAAGTTGAGCTCAGCGATCGTCGAATGGAGTTCGACGATCCGTCGAAGTTGAGCTAGACGATCGTCGATTGGAGTTCGACGATTCATCGTACTGAGCTCGACGATATGACTTTGTCTCCAAACTAAAAATCCTTGGTCTTGAGGGCAGCTTCCAAACCTAACTACTAACCCTTAGACTCAATTCTAATTGACCTTTAGATCTATACAGGAGGTCAAAAACAGGTTTCCTAAAGACATAGTGATCTTAACCCAAATTAGTAATAGGGTGTTCCAACACTCTCCACGCTCACCGCACCAAAATGTTGAAACCAAAAACTTGGTCTCGCGTGGAGTTCGGGGTCCCTAGAAAGTGGTGACCTCACACTTACTACACTCAGGCGGATGTCACGAACCAACGGCTCAGGAAACTAGGAACAGACACTTAGCTCTAGCGTGGAGGTCCCACATCACACCCGGAAGACCTTGACGATCTCCCCCTCCCTAGCCAATGCTGAGCTAGGTGCCTTAGAGGATGAAGAGAGAGTGAAGAAGTGATCTCCAAGCCACCCCTAAGGGCCTATTTATAGTTTTCTGGGAATGGAATGCAAATAAAAAACCTCCACTGCTATGAAAATTACCGAAATGCCCCCGGATTGGCCTGCCAACAACCAAATCCCGCTGTTCTATGCAACTAATTATAGTCCACCTGGGCTAGTCTCTCAAGTCGGGCGAGTTGACGGCCTGCAAGCTGGGGCAAGGAGAGACGGTCGGCTGGGCGAGTTGTGGCCTGGCGAGCGGTGGCCTGCTTGGCGAGACGGCAGCCTAGCGAGACGGAGGTCTGGCGAGCGGCAGCCTGCTAGGTGAGACGACAGCCTAGTGAGACGGCGGTCTGGTGAGCGGCAGCCTGGTTGGCGAGACGATGGTCTGGCAAGCGGCAGGCTGCTTGGCGAGACGGCGGTCCGGAGATTGGTGAAACGTTCACCCGAGTACAGTGAAACGTTCAACCGAGTACAGTGAAACATTCGCCCGAGTACAGTGAAACGTTCGCCCGAGTACAGTGAAACGTTCGCCCGAGTACAGTGAAACGTTCCCCCGAGTACAGTGAAACGTTCCCCCGAGTGAAACGTTCCCCCGAGTACAGTGAAACGTTCGCCCGAGTACAGCGAAACGTTCGCCAGAGTAAAGTGAAACGTTCGCCCGAGTATAGTGAAACGTTCGCCCGAGTACAGTGAAACGTTCGCCCGAGTACAGTGAAACGTTCGCCCGAGTACAGTGAAACGTTCCCCCGAGTACAGTGAAACGTTCGCCCGAGTACAGTGAAACGTTCGCCCGAGTACAGTGAAACGTTCGCCCGAGTACAGTGAAACGTTCGCCCGAGTACAGTGAAACGTTCGCCCGAGTACAGTGAAACGTTCCCCCGAGTACAGTGAAACGTTCCCCCGAGTATAGTGAAACGTTCCCCCCAGTACAGTGAAACGTTACCCCGAGTACAGTGAAACGTTCACCCGAGTACAGTGAAACGTTCACCCGAGTACAGTGAAACAGTCACCCGAGTACAGTGAAACGTTCACCCGAGTATAGTGAAACGTTCACTCCTCAAAGGGGCCGGGGGGAGACAAATATTTCTTCCCCCTACTAGTATATGACGAAGGTCTAGCCAAAATTGGCCACCAAGAGTGCAAAACCACTCCAAAAGCTTAAAAATACAAAGTTGATCCTGCGCCTACCGAGGGGACCCTACTCTACGAATAAGGGGTTGTACACCGACGTTCCTTCATTTGATCTGTGACGCTCTGCTACTTATTTAAGAAATTTAGTAGCACCCTTTCCAACAGTCTGGGCTTTTAGAACAGTTGGGTATGCACTTGATCCTACATTTGGTATCAGAGGAGGTCATAGGTTCAAGACCGGGGGGGGGGCTATTAAATCCCGATTTTTCCCTTTTACCTGTGTGGGTCCGGCGGGTCAGGCAACCATGGACATGTGGTAACCCCACCTTTAAGCCATGTGGGCCATGTGGTAACCCCACCTCTGAGCCGACAGGTTGTGCTGGATGCCGGGGGGGATTGTTGGGTCCGGCGTTCCTTCACTTGATCCGTGACGCTCTTCTACTTATTTAAGAAATTATGTAGCACCCTTTCCAACAATCCGGGCTTTTGGAACAGTTGGATATGCGCTTGATCCTACACATGTACTCTGCAAGACCAGCAACCTTCAACTCTAACATACAACTATCAGAAGATAACGCCTCCACTTGGGATTTCACCGCACAAAGCTCCTTCTCCAAATGAGAATTCTCCTATTGAGCACGCTTCAGCATCATAGTAGTCCTTTCCACGAGATTTCTCCACCTCCAGAGATGCTTGAGTCTCCTCCAATTCCACCTTCAGCTCTGATCCAATTCGGCGAAAACGAGAAACGTTCCGCTCATGATCATCTTTCAGAGCAACAAGAGAACCCGCCATAGCTCGAAACTTCTCCTAGATGGCCAGATACCCGTTTTTCAAGCTCACATAATGATCATTCCAAGTGACGGCAATTTAAACCTAAGCCTTAATATGTAAAAAAATGAAAAGAAGTCGGCACATGCAACAATAAAGAAGATTCAAAAATAATCGAGCTCGCTTCCCACTTCATTCATTGCCTTCAAAGAAGAAAATAGCCTTGGAGTCGTCGCCTCCGCAGGGAAAGACTGGGGGGAAGATGATCCAAGCACCTAAGGGTGCAACTCAGATCGGTTCGGTTCGGTTCAACCTAGAACCAAGAACCGACCTGTATAGGTTCGGTTCCAAATTTTTGGGACCGGAACTGATCCACGGTTCTAAATTACGGAACCAGATCCGAACCATTCGGTTCGGGTCGGTTCCGGTTCGATTCTCTGTTTTAACTTCATTCTGTAAGGATGTCTATTTTGGCTAACTTGACCTTATGTTTTTCTATCAATTATGAGCAATTTAAGCTTAATAGAAGCTTAACTCATTACAAACTACATGCCAAAAATTTAATTTGTCATTATTCTAGCAAGCACAAGAAAATAAGACATTATCTTGGCGATTTATGCACGGGGCATGTATGCATATCCTCAATATATGCACGGGGACAATTCGTCTGTTTGGTGATCTTGTTAGTATGGCAAACCGGCAATCAGATTAGCAATTTATTATTATTATTAGGAATAATTATAAAAACTTCTTTAACTCGGGTGGCTGAACCGTTGAGGTGCTGAAGTAGATTAAGGTTAAATACTTATTTGGATAGGTTCTCGGGTACCCGACCGTTGGAACCGAGAACCGATCCGAATCGCCAGTTCTCGTATTCCCTGGATCCAGAACCGAACCGATCAACACAGGAACAGACCCGAACCGACCAATTCGGTTCGGTTTCGGTTCGGTTCTCGGTTCTTCGGTTCCTTTTGCACAGTCCTACAAGCACCTATACCTCCGGAGGTGAACTGCCACGGCCGCCAGAAAGAGAGTCGTCATCCAGAGAAGACGAGCAAGGCACCTCGCGACTGCTACCCTGAGAAACTATAATGGCCTTCTGTTTCCGTCGACAAACTAAGGATATCACAGCGGTCCGCCCAGAGACTGAAGAAATGTCACACCGCAACAAGCACTTCTCTTCCACGAACGAAGAAATGCTGAACAGACGGTTCGCCAAATCGTTAGGCTCTGAAAATTCCAGTACTGGAGAAAACTCCCGCTCTCTCCCTTTTTGACGACGGCAACAGTCAGGCAACATGTTCCACAACTCCGGCAAGACCAAAGAATTCCTGACATAACCAAACAAAGTATTTTCGTGGCGACGGTCGGTCTGAATCTCAAAATCAAGCCAACTCTTGCTACTATGAATCTCCACACGCTCACCATCATCAGAGCGAACATCGCACCAATCCCAGAAGTAGTCCAAAGAAATTTTTCGGCCATGCTCACGAAAGAAGACAACCAACACCATGAGGCGTACCACCCCCATGGGTGTGAACTGAGAAATTGGCAAACCACAGAACTTCAGAATCTCGATCACTTCCTCGCACGGGGGAACTGAAATCCTGATCTCAAGATGGTCTCGCAGATTGTCAACCAGCCACGAGGAGGATTTTGGACCCACTCCTCAACACGCGGTATCCTCACTTCAAGGTCGGCAGGCAGGCCGAACCTCCTACTCCAAATAGCAACTTGATCCTCGGGAAGAGAGGAGCGAAGACGCATCAGCATCGCAGTACGCTTCAAGCCCTGTCACAAAAATAAAAAATTAATTTAGACTAAAAGTTTGATCAAAAACATCCACCCCCGTCATGAACAAAAAGGCACGTCACCCGATAGAAACAAAAATATCCGCAACACGCCCAAACACACACATGTGCCCCGACACACACGAAAGTCCCCTCGCACAAGCATCCGCACACGACCACGATCATGCACGCAAGCCCGCGCACACATGCGCGGCCAGGCGCACGCACACGGATGCGCGCGGCCTAGCCAGTGTGCGGCCAGGCCCCCACGCAGCCTGGCCCGGACGCGCAATCAGGCGTGCTCCTGCACGCGTGCGCTCCCGCACGTGTGAGCAGTCTGGTCGTGCTTACATGCACGACCAACCGCACCCGCTCCAATGCGGGCACCGCCCCCCCCCCCCCCCCCGGGCCGTCGCAGGTACGCCCGCTCGTTTCCTTCCACATATTCGTGTGTGAACATGCGCACATTGTCGCGACTACGGGAGCAACAACTTTCTCCCCAAGGCGCGTTCATCGCTTCTCCTACACCATAATATATGCTAACATTTCTACCCGAGCTTGTAGGGCACAACCTCTCTGTCGGCAGCAGCCCCTATAGGGGTGATAGGAGCTGGACCGTTGTTGGGCTAGAGGTCCGAGTGGAAAGACCAGGGGCCACGAAGAGGATATCAGGGACAGGACCACCACCAGGGGGCCAGGATCAGTTCCACCCCCCGGGATGGAGGCAGGCACAAAGACCTCCCCTCCCCAATCAGGATCAGGCTATGGCCATATCCATATGGGAGATGAGGAGAGCAGCGCGGAGGAGTAGAATAGAAGTAAGGGTGAAGTTGACCTACTGCGAATTCCATCAAGAGGAAGGGCATGCCACAGCCACGTGCCAGGAGTTCCTCGAGATGGGGGGAAACAGAGAGCAACAACAGTAACAGGGGTGATAGGAAGTGAGTGTTGGGTACATTGGAAAATGTGTACCAGATTTGAAGAAGCCTCACCCTACTCAATGATATACATCAAGGTGTATTTGATGTGTTTTGAGTTTATTTGTGCAGGTTAAGTAATTGCAGGAAATGCAGAAAATTTCTAAGTCCATGTGTCGACACCTAGAGAAGCAGTGTCGACACTTATGAAGGCTTGTGTCGACACTGAAGAAAAGCTATGTCGACACTTGGAGTAAATTGTGTCGACACGAGGAAAGGCAGAGTCGACACCAGAAGAAAAGTGTCGACACATACAGGCTGTGTCGACACACTGTGAAGAATTGTCAACATAAATTGTGTCGACACTTAGAGGCAGTGTCGACACCCAGAGAAGCTTAGTCGACATCAAATGTGTCGACACCAGGAGGCTGTGTCGACACTCAGCAAGCTTCAACAAAGTTAAAGTAAAAGAAGTACTTGTGTCGACACAAAGGAGATGTGTCGACACTCAGCAAGTTTCAACACAAGAAGGCATGTGTCGACACACAGCAGAATTCAACTAAGTTTTAAAGAAGAAGTATTTGTGTCGACACACAGAATCAGTGTCGACACATTCAACAGAAGGCTTGTGTCAACACACTCAATCAGTGTCGACACATTCAACAGAAGCAATGTCGAGAAGCTGTTACAATAACACAAGGAGTTGTGTCGATACCATCAAGGCTAGTGTTGACACTTAGTTCACTTGTGTCGACACTTAGTCTATTTGTGTCGACACATAATGAAGATCAGTCTCGACACTTTCAGACAGAGACAGTATTTTCAAGAAGTGACTGGATGACTTGACAGCTGCCATCTCAGCCGGTCTACTGCAACTGTCAGAGCTGTCATAAGTTCGTTAGAAACCGGATCAGCCGGTTACCTTGAAGGAAGACTATATAAAGGCCTTTCTCCTTCAACAGAAAGGCATCGAACAATCAACAACAATTGAGAGATCAGAAGATCAATCATTGCAGAATACAGATCCAGAGAAAAACTGTAAATCAGTATTTTGAAGAAATTTCAGATTTACTTGGAGAGAGAGAACTCCAGTAATTGAAATCAAGAAAGAGATTTGTTTAATCAGATCTCTTAAGGAGCAGGTTCTGAACCAGACTGCAAAGAAAGATCCAGATTTAATTCTCCATCTTAAGAAGGAAGTTGCCAACCGGTCTACTTCAAGAAGATCAACTTTTACTGAGTTCAGACTCAAGAAGCCTTGAAGAAAGCAAAGACAAAGTTGATCTCAGGAATCAGTACTATCAAGAACTGATCAAGAAGGTTGCCCTCTTCATTCTCTCAAACAGAGTGGTGATCTAAAACCTGTTATTATCTCTTTGTAGGATCCTAAGTGATCTGAGTTGTAAGCCTAAATTTATAAAGGCTGAGGTAGGGCTTTTGAGCCTGAGTGTAGGAGAATCTATTCTCTGAGTGTAGGCCTTGTTGAAGGCTGAGGTAGGGCTGTTTAGCCTGAGTGTAGGTCTTGTTGAAGACTGAGTGGTAGGGCTTTGTGCCTGAGTTGTAGGAGTGGGGACACTCTGAGTTGTAGGAACCTGGTTTGGGGTTCTGAGCTGTAGGATCTGAGGATCTGAGGAGAAGTGCAGAAGTTAGGCCGAATCTAGTACACTACTAGATAGGCGAAGGGGGAAAGTGGATGTACCCAGACCTTGGGAACCACTATAAAAATCTGTGTGCACTCTGTGTTTGATTATTTCTGTGATTGCTGAGCTAGCTGTGCTGAATAGTTGTAGAATATTGCAAATACAGGTTTAATTGTACAGAGTTTCTGCCTTAAAATTAAAAAGAAAAAGTACACATATTCACCCCCCTCTAGGTGGTTAGGCACTATTTCTTTCAAGTGGTATCAGAGGGAGGTTACTCAAAGAAGGACTTAACAGTCAGAGTAAGATCCTTAAGGCAGATTTAAGAATCAAGAAAGAATCAAGAAAATGGGTTCTAGTGAGAATCACAAAGAGCTGGGGTCAATGAAATTGTCAATATGTAGAAAAGAGATATTTGGCATATGGAAAGAGAGGGTCAGACTCTTTATGGAAGCTTCTGACCCAAGGATATACATTACAGTCAAAGAAGGCCCATATGTGTCAATGAAGATATCTATTCTGGATGCAAATCAGAAAACTCCCAAGGACTTTTTTGAAATGACTAAAGATGAAATCATCCTGACCACTATGGACAAGAGAGCCCAGAATATCATTGTTAGTGTCATTGATGATTCAACATTTCAGAACTTAATTCATTGTAAAACCTCTAAAGAAATGTGGGACACATTAATAGTCTATATGGAGGGATCAGAGGAAGTAAGACAAGATAGGAAGTCAATGTTAAATCAGGAATATGAAAGCTTCAAACAAGGAAAGTCTGATAGCATTACAGAATGTTACAAGAAGTTTTATAGGATAGTTAATGAGTTGATGTCCTATGAAAGAGTCTTCAGCAACTATGAGCTGAATGACAAGTTCTTAAGATCCCTGACTAAGGACTGGGACACCAAGGTTTGTGTCATTAGGGAAGTGGCCAAACTTGCTGATATACCTCCTCCAACTTTGTTTGGAAAACTGCTATCTTATGAGATGCAGTTAATGGCTAGAAAGGAGGAAGAGAAGAATACTAGAGTGGAGCACAAGGAAAATACTGTGGCCTTCAAGACTGAAGCCACTAAGAAGTATAGAAGCAAGTCTCCATCTTCACCTAAGATAATTGTTGAGGCTGTCACAGATAATTCAGATAGCAAGAGTTCTGATAGCAGTGAAAGTGATGAAGACTTTGCTGCTTTTACTAGGCACTTTCAAAGATTTCTAAAGAAGAGGCAGTGGAGGTCTAAGCCTTTCACTTCTCAGCCAAAAGATGACTACTATCAGAAGAGAAAGTCATCCAGGAATGACAGAAGTAGGTCTAGGCCAAGCAAAGCTACATCTTCAAAGATTATGTGCTATTGCTGCAATAGACAGGGACATGTAGTGGCTGACTGTCCTGAAAAGAGGAAGGAGTCAGTTAACAAAAAGAAGACTCAGGTTAAGAGCAAAAAGGAAAAGTCCTTTATTGCTAAGAAAGATAAGAGTCTGACAAACCAGTCATCTTCAGAAACAGAATCAGAAGCTGAAGCCTACATTGGATTATTTGCTGAAGAGGAAGAAGATGAGTTCATGCAGCTAATGAACTCAATTTATGAGCATGAAGATCATCAGTGCAAGGGACTGATGGCTATATCTGAAGGAGACAAGATTCAGGATCAGCCTGGATCAAGTAAGGTATACAGTTGTTCTTCTAGTTCAATTTTTAGTACTGAGTCAGAGTCAGATACATCTGCATCAAGTGATGTGGGTGGGTCTGAATCTGAAGGAGATATTCATCAGTTAATTGATGAATATAGGGAATTGTTGCAGGCCTTGAAGAAAAGCAAAACCTTGGCCAAAACTCAGGCAAAGGAGATTGCTAGTCTTAAGTTGGCTGCAGTAGATTCAGAGAAGTTGTTAGATCAAAAACTGAATGAGATTGCCAGATTGAAAAACATAACTGTTATTCAAATGGGCACAATCAATTTCAAGAATGATCAGATTAGAAATCTGGAGGTTAGACTTCAGAAGGAGAAACAGATTGTGGCTAGCTTTTCTAAACCTAAATCTGTTTTACCCTTGATAGATGAGTTTGTACCTCAAAAGAGTAAGGCTGGATTAGGGTTTAAAAAACCTGCCTGGACTTCTAGGTCCAAATCTAAAGGCAAAGCCCCAGCACAGAACAAGAAGCATGCTGTAGATAATTCAGCTAGGGTTGTACCTAAACAAAGGTACAACAAGTTTGAGTGCTGGTGTTGTGGCAAGGTAGGCCACTTTGCCATAGATTGTTGGCACAATTCTAGTGTCAAGGAGAATAACAGTTAGCCTGTGAGAAGACCTACAGGCAGATTTATTAGATTTCAGGCTAATCTGAACCAAGGACCCAAAACTCATTTGGGTTCTAAGGTTAACTAGTCTTTATTGCAGGTGAGTCCAAGCTGCCATGCCCCAATATGGTACTTGGATAGTGGATGTTCCAGGCACAGGACTGGAACAAGGGGGTTGCTGAAGGACTATACACCTATCAAGAATGACCCTAAAGTTACCTTTGGTGGTTCAGAAAAAGGAATCATCAAAGGCATTGGTAATATTTCTAGTAATCAGATTACTATCACTCAAGTGGCCTATGTGAAAGGTTTGAAACACAACCTTATAAGCATAAGTCAGCTGAGTGATTTAGGATATGACATCTCATTTGTCAAGAATGGTTGTCATATCAAAAGGTCAAGTGATCAAAAGATCATTTTGACAGGATATAGGAAGAGAAATGTTTATTGTCTTGACTTTGTGTGTGAGAACAATGTTTCTCCTATTTGTCTTGTAGCTGATGAGAGAGTCTCACATTGTGTTAAATGGCACAAGAGGCTGGCTCATCTTAACTATAAGACAATTGGCCAACTCTTTAGCAAAGAGTTAGTGAGGAATGATCCTCAAGTTAAGTGTATAAAGGATGGGATATGCTCAGCTTGTCAAAAAGGCAAGCAGAACAAATCCACCTTTCATAGCCTTGAAAACAAGGATTCAGTGAGGTGTCTATACCTCTTGCATATGGATCTATTTGGTCCTATTTCAGTTCACAGTCTAGGTAGGAAAGTCTACACATTTGTGGTAGTCGATGACTATTCTAGATATTCCTGGGTGTTCTTTCTAAGACAAAAATCTGAAACCCCAAGTATCTTATATAGTTTTGTTAAACAAATTCAGAATGAGTTGGACAGTACAGTGGTCAAAATCAGAAGTGACCATGGTACTAAATTTCAGTCTGAAAGTATGACAAAACTTATGTGAAGAATTTGGGATATTTCAAGAATTTTCCTCACCTAGAACACCTCAGCAAAATGGTATTGCTGAAAGGAAGAATAGAACATTGATAGAGGTTGGTGGAACTCTATTGAGTGACACTTCTCTCCCAGAATATTTCTGGGCTGAGGCAGTAAACACTGCATGTCATTTAATCAATAGGGCTACTATCACCAAGTGCCACAAAAAGACTCCATATGAGATTGTGAAGGGCAGAAAATCAAATTTATCCTATTTCAGGATCTTTGGTTGCGAGTGCTATATACTTAACAATGGCAAGTCTTATCTAACCAAGTTTGCTGTCAAATCCCAAGAGGGGATCTTTGTTGGGTACAACAACAATAGTAAGACTTATAGGGTCTACAACTTGATTACTCAAGTTGTAGAAGAGTCTATACATGTAGTCTTTGATGAAACAAGACTGATTAACAGTGAGTTGCCAAGTAGTGTAGGCAGCTCTACATGTATAAATGAGAAGATGGACAAGCTTACCATTACAGAAGGTTCTAATGCAACTCAGCAAGTGGAAAATGGTGGCTACTGTCCAGGGGGAGTACAAGACTCTCTAGATGCAGAAGAAGACCAAGAGGTGCAGCTAAATGAAGAGGCTGGAGGAGTTCAACCTGAAGACAGACTACCTCCAGTAAATAGACACTTAAAGGATCATCCAGCCAATCAAATAATTGGTGATCCCAGACAAGGAGTGCAAACAAGAAGCAGGAATCTGAGTACAGTTCTTTACTCCAGTTTCCTATCACAAGTAGAACCAAAAAAATTTGAAGAAGCAGTTCTAGACCCTCACTGGATTGATGCCATGCAAGAGGAGCTGAATCAGTTCAAAAGATGCAAGGTCTGGAAGCTAGTTCCTAAACTAAAAGACCACAACATCATTGGAACTAAGTGGATCTTTAGAAACAAGTTGGATGAGAATGGAATCATTATAAAGAATTAAGTTAGACTTGTTGTAAAAGGATATAGGCAGGAAGAAGGTATTGATTTTGATCAAACCTTTGCTCCAGTAGCAAGACTGGAGGCAATCAGGATGTTCCTTGCCTATGCAACATATCAAGGGTTTAAGGTATTCCAAATGGATGTTAAGTCAGCTTTCCTAAATGGAGATCTAAAGCAAGAAGTCTATGTAGAGCAGCCCTCAGGTTTTGTTGATCCTCTCAAACCTGATTATGTTTATAGACTTAGGAAGGCATTGTATGAGTTGAAACAAGCCTCAAGGGCTTGGTATGAAACCCTGTCTAGTTTCCTCATTGAGAACAAATTATCAAGGGGGAAAATAGACAAGACTCTATTCCTTAGGGAATCTAAAGGCAAGATTATCTTAGTCTAAATATATGTAGATGACATAATATTTGGGTCTACAGAAAGTAATCTTTACAGAAAGTTTGCAAAACTTATGCAAGGAAAATTTGAAATGAGCAATATGGGGGAACTTAAGTTCTTCTTGGGTCTCCAAGTAAGACAGACTGAAAACGTCGGCATGCAAAAAATTAGCCGAACACCCAATGCCCCCTCCTAGGGAAAAGTCCCACTAATAGTCCTAAGAAACACACGAACCCAAGGTAAAAATGTCGGGTCCAACCGACGCGGCCTTGCACGCCTAACCAAAACCAACCCCGAGTCTCCCTGACCCCAAAACAAGGGCAGCACCCAGTGTCGACACAATGTGTCGATACCACGACAAGCTGGTGTCGACACAACCGCTGCTGGTGTCGACACCAAGTATCGACACCTCTGCGGCCGGTGTCGACACAAGGAGTCGACACTGCCGCTGCGGGTGTCGACACCATGTGTCAACACCACTGTGGCCGGTGTCGACACAAGGTGTCTACACTGCCGCTGCGGGTGTCGACACCAAGTATCGACACCACTGCGGCCGGTGTCGACACAAGGTGTCGACATTGCCGCTGCGGGTGTCGACACCAAGTGTCGACACCCCGACTGGCTGGTGTCGACACCAAGTGTCGACACCCCGACAGGCTGGTGTCGACACCAAGGTGTCGACACCCAGATAGGCTGGTGTCGACACCAAGTGTCGACACCCCGACAGGCTGGTGTCGACACCACGGTGTCGACACCCTGACTGGCTTCAGGCGCCAGATCCAGCACACAACCAGAAACGAGAACGAGGATTCTCTCTCTCTCTAGAGTACAACATCCATCGGCAATGGCAGCTACTCGACCTAAACCGAACCAAAACTGTCCCAAATAGACACAATCCCTCGGAAAACTGAGATTTAACTGGAACTTCCTACACTAACCACAGTATGATCGGGAACAAACCCTAGCTTACACCTAAGATCTAAACAAGAAAGAGATAAAAATTAGCTCAAAAGAAAGACAAAGATCAGCTTTGGCAAGGATGAGGGGACATCACTTGCCTGAATACCAGGAACTCGGTCGGCAGCCTCCCCCGCTCACGGATCTGGCCGCAGAGCAGCAAAATGAGGAGCAGAAAGAAAGCAGATCCCGGCGAGGGCAGTCCAGATCCACTCTCGAAATCGAATTCCGACCGCTAAATCTCCAGGAATCGGCGTCCGAAAGCTAGGGTAGGCCGGCGGTGCTCTTCCTCTCGTACAGGCGACGGCTTCTTCCAAGCAGAGAAACAGGAAAAGAACAAAAGGAACCCAACCCTAATTCTGACCCAAGACTATATATATATGTATCAGTTTTAATAATAAACAATCAACATATCAATAATTATTTACACTCAATATCAAAACAACACGAAACCTGAAACTTCTCGGAAAAAGACGAAATTCACGCCGCAGCTAAAAACCCACGCTACGAACACAACTGCGAAGTCGAAATTAGCATTCGACGAACGAAACCTGGGATAACACTTCCCGAAGCCAAAACACAAGCATTCCCTAAGAGGCCCAACCGAGTCATCAAACAGACTCCGGCTAGCTGGGGAATCTTGCTAACAGGCTACAAACAGGCTACACAGGGAACCCTAAGAGCTAAAACCACGCTCTACAACGGCACAAAGCTGGAAAATACGTCATCGTAACGTCAGCCAAAGATCAAACATAACACAGAAAAACCGGGGGCGTTACACCCATGCACTGTCCGAAATAGGGTAGATAATCCATGCATCTAATAACTTAATAATCTCGGCTTTAACGACGTCTTTCATGTTTGGGTTAAGACGATGCTGCGGCTGAATCATTTTGCGGTAATTATCGTTAAGAAATATCTTATGGGTGCAAAAGGAGGGGTTAATCCCCTTTAAGTCAGAGATTTGCCACACAATTGCGTGGCGATGTTTAAGTAAAACTTTCAATAAATCGGAAGCCTCTGAATCACTCAAGTCCGAAGAAATAATAACTGGAAGCGTATCGCCTTTTCCCAAAAAATCGTATTTGAGTGATTCGGGTAGTGGTTTGAGGTCTACGATGGGCGGTTCTTCTAGGGAGGTTTTAATTCCTATGTCTTTCTTACCAATTGGTTCTAAAGGCAAGTCTATAGAGGTATCCTCATTGCATTTAAAATTTTCGAGCGCATAAATATCGTCGGTTAAAAATACAAACTCGAAAACGAGAGAAGAACGATCTCCAAAAAAAGTGTCTAAAGAATAACAGAAATCGTCGCTCGATGACGAATTGTCCATCGAGGGATTAATAGAGAAAGTAACTTGATCATCTCCTACCCGGAGGAGAAGACGACCATTACTAACATCTATTAGTACGCGGGAGGTGGCGAGAAAAGGGTGACCGAGTATTATGGGTACCTCGGCGTTCTCCTCGATGTTCAAGATGACGAAGTCTACCGGAAAGATAAACATGTCTACTCGGACAAGGACGTCCTCCACTACCCCGATAGGGAACTTTACCGAGTGATCCGCTAATTGGATGCGCATATTCGTAGGAATAGGAGTACCCAAACCAAAATGTTGAAAGAGCGAGAACGACATCAGATTAATGCTAGCCCCTAAATCAGCTAAGGCGTATTTTACTAATATATTGCCAAAAAGGCACGAGATAGAAAACCGTCACGGGTCGTTTTGTTTTGTGGGCAATTTATTAGTAAGGGCCGCCGAGCAGACAACGTTGAGAGATACATGCGAAATATCATCTAATTTACGTTTATTAGAAAATAATTCTTTTAAAAATTTCGCCTATTTGGGCATTTGCGAGATAGCCTCGCAAAAAAGAACATTAATATGAATTTGTTTTAGTAATAAAATAAATTTTTCGTATTGTGCGTCCTTACGCTCGTTATCTAATTTATGCAGATACGACAAGGCCTTGTTTAAAATAATTTTTTTATTTAAAATTGGTAAAGGCGACATAGTCGAAGAAGGGGGAAGAGGGGTCAGAGGTGAAATATGTACCAGCGGATCGATCCGTTTTGGATCGATCACCTCCTTTCCGCTACGGAGGGTTATAGCGTTATCGTTCTCCCGAGGGTTGGGCTCCGTGTTTCCCGGCAGTGCCCCGAGCACGTGCTCGGACATCATTCTTGTCAGTTGTCCAACCTGTTGTTCAAGTGTTTTTAGCGATCCGGTGATGTTCCGGATGTTTGATTCGTTGGACGTTATGTAGTTAAAAAATTCTCCTCCATTAGGGAGGGTTTTGGAAGAGGGGGAGGCGGCGGAAACTCGGGCGCATAAGAAATAGGGGGGCGCTGCGCATTGTTCGGGTTGCTCCAAGAAAAATTGGGGTGATTCCTCCAACCTGGATTATAGTTATTACTATAAGGGTTGTTGTTGGGGTTGAAGGAAGGATGACCCGAATTTCCTACGAAGTCCACAAACACTTCAGCCACACAGACGTTTGGGGGGATAAAACAAGGCGAAGTGGAGGAGGCAGCAGACATCTCCGCCACCTGCTTTGTTAACCTTTCAACTTGAATGGTTAAGAGAGCAGTGGCATCCACTTCAAAAAGGCCGGCCGCCGGCTTTGGGCGTCCCCGCGGGACGTTTCATTGGTAGGCGTTCATAGCCATCTCTTCGAATAAAGCCTGGGCGGCCTCGGGGGTTTTGTTGTTAAGGGTACCCCCGGCAGCCGCGTCAATCATTTGTCGCGTCTGAAAATTCAGGCCATTATAAAAAATTTGTACCTGCAACCACGTTGGCAGAGCGTGATGCGGGCACCGGCGGAGGAACTCCTTAAACCATTCCCAAGTCTCATATAGAGACTCAGGATTGTTTTGCACAAACGAAGAAATATCCGCCCGCAACTTTGCAATTTTTGCGGGCGGAAAGTACTTCGTTAGGAACCGCTCCGTCAACTCAGCCCACGTGGTGATACATCCTCGCGGGAGGGAATTCAACCACGCCTTGGCTTTGGACTTAAGGGAAAAATGAAATAGGCGCAATCGAATGACGTCATAAGTGACACCATTAATCTTGAAGGTGTCGCATATTCCCAAAAAGTTGGACAAGTGGACATTCGGGTCCTCATCCGGCAGTCCATCGAACTGCACGGCATTTTGGACCATTTGAATGACACTTGATTTTATTTTAAAATTATTATTTGCCACCGTAGGGCGAACTATACTAGACCTAGTATCATCCGAATTCGGCCGGGCGTAATAATACATTTTACGCTCAACGGCTACATTCAGATTATGGTCGGCCATTACTATGACAGAGGGTTCTCCGATAGATTCTTTAGGGTCTAAAGAAGGAATTCAGCATTGAGATCGAATACGCGCAAGGGAGCGTTTGATCTCAGGGTCGAAGTCAAAATCTTCAGACTCGAAGGGTTATCCACGGGTCATACACCCGAAAAAAATTAAAATGAAAGAAACCTTTTTATTTTATTTTTTTGTTTGTTTTTGTTTGTTTGTTTTTTTGTTTTGAAAATAAGTAAAAGTAATAGACTCCAGAATTCAAAATAACAACTCAAGATTCCCCGGCAATGGCGCCAAAAACTTGATGACCAGCAAACAGACTCTTATGTGGGTGGTTGGTTCGATGAGTCGAACACCGTGGGCTTGCTAAAGGAGGCAAGTGCACATATCACAACTAGTACTCGATATTCGGGGGAATACCGGGGTCGTATTATTCTCGGGGTCGGGTTGATTATTCCTACTCCTCCAGGAGGACTATTATTTTACTGAAAGTAAGGTGAAGATTTTAATTAACTAAAGACAGAAAAAATAAAAGAGCGAAAAATGATTTAGAAAAATTCGATGAAGGGTTAACGCTCCGCACCGAATCAGATTAAGACTAAAATAACTTTTAATAATTATTGAACTTAGATTTCAAATTAATAAAAGGCAAGTTGGCCATGGAGGTTCCACAGATATGAGCTCACCTAGCAATAGGGATATCGCTCACCTGAACGCTAAGAATATTCTACCGAACGTTAGTCTGACGAAAGATTCCTCTTAACGCCCGCTTTACGCTAAGAATCCTGCTATTGGGTGGGGAACCAAATCCGAAAAAATTACGCTTGTCCTCTTTAGAGTATATGCACGCAACTCTCTTTACACAGGGGTGATCTGTCTATATGCACGGCCTCTCGGCTACCTAGCGTATGGATAATGGAAATAGGGCCCACACATCGATATGTGGTCTTACGCGTCGTTAACCCGGGGTAAACCTTAAGTCCTAAAATTAAAGTGAAAATAAAGAACTTTAATTATTTCCTATCATTTTATATGTCCCAATTCTCTTCGATGCCAAGGCTAATAACGATTATCCACTCATCAGTATAGGGACGGCTTTATAGTTTGATGAGGCGCGAGTTCGTAACTAAACGCTAAAGTATTATAAGAATAAGACTTGAAAATAACAAACATTTAGAAAGCTTAAAAAGTTAGCTAAAACGAGAACTCACACACACTTCAAATTATAAATAAAAAAACTAAGTTACAAAAAAGGAAAATTACAAGTCCTACTCAAACGAGTAGGAGGGAAATAAGGGCGCGCCATTTAACTGTTAACGAGTAGGCGAAAAAAAAAGAAAATTACAAGTCCTACTCAAACGAGTATGCGGGAAATAAAAGCACGTCATTTAACTCTTAACGAGTGGGCGGAAATAAATGCGCGCGCACACACACACACACACTCTACACGAATTAAAAGAAAGCAATAAAACTATCTCCTACACACAACACACTATACATAATTTGAAGAAAGCGATAAAAATAAAGCGTGAAAATTTATCTCCTATACACACGCATTCTACATAATTGAAGAAAGCATTAAATAAAGCATGAAAAATTATCTCATAAACTCACACACACAACATGAAAATTTAAAGAACAAAATGAAAACCTAACTCTTACACTCACACACACTAATAAAGAGAAAAATCAAAGTTGCTTACAAATTAAAATCACAAGATTTCTATTCCTAAAGCTTACCAAAAACACATAAAAAGAACAAATAAAAAGAGAATGAGCAAAAAGTTTTCCAAAATAAAGCTAAAATCAAAGGTGCTCAAAAATTAAAACTATAACTTTTTCATTCTTAAGAGTTCATAAAAGTGATAAAAAAGTGAAAAGAAAATGAAAAGAAGAAAAAATGTTTTACAATCCTAAAACAATGCTTAGTAAAAAAAACAAAATCACTTTCAAACCTCTTTTATAAATTCATAAGAATGAAATTTAAAAACTCTAAAAAGGGACATGGTGAGAAAGAGAAAAGCTAAACATACTACATTTCATTTGGACATAAAATCTATGATAAAACCTAACATGAAGACAAGTTAAAAACATAGAAAATAAACATGTTACACTCACACACAAACACACACACACACACACACACACACATTTTTCATAAAGAGAAGAACAAGGAAATACAAAGTAAAAAAATGAGAAAAAAGTCAGCACACAAGTTCATTCCAAATCTATTTAAGAAGAGAAAAGCTAACATATTTTATTAGTTAAAATGAACTATTACAAAACAAATACAAAGTTAATACAAACAAAAAGAGAGAGGAGGAGAAATTTCTCCTTACATGACAAAGGAATCCACAAGGGCAGCCCACAAAACACACTAAATTTCGGCTCAAAAAGATGAACCCTTGGTCATTGCAGAAATGGGGAATTTATAGGAAAAAACATAATCAAAGTACACACCGCCCTCCGACACGGGCGTGTCGGGGTGGGGGGGGGGGGGGGGGGGGGGGGGGGGGGGGGGGCGTGTCAACACTATTTGCGATGTGATCCATGATTTGACTGTAAAGTTGACTTCGGGTTGTATACGAGGATGTCACGTCCCAAGTCACGGGCGTGTCGGGGAGGTGGAACTAGGAGCGGGTTACATCAAAAGTCGTCGGCGGCGTCTTGTCGTCCAGGTGGAGGAGTCACTCTCCAGGTCACGGGCGTGACTCTGGGCGTGTCGGGTTGGTCGACAATCGTCGAGCGCGTTTCGTCGGGCTTGAGTGACACGGGCCATGGTCACGGGGCGTGTCAAATGACACGGGCGTGACCCCGGGCATGTCAAACTTTTCTCATCAAATTCTTCTGATTCCACGAGAAATGATGTGTCATGGCCTGGTCACGGGCGTGACCCAAAGTACACGGGTGTGTCAGGTCATTTTTTGACTTTTTCCCGAAAAATTTCAGAAAACAAAATTAAGCTAAGTTAGGTAAATATTTACAAAAAGGAGCAATTTATTAAATAAAACTAACTAAAAAGGCAAAACTAAACTAAAATGTCATAATAAAAACATAAAAAATGCGTATAATTATAACTTATCACCCATCCCCAATTAGGGATCTTAAAAGCATCACCAAGCAGATGGGAGAAGGTTACAACCTTTACCCGAAGGATTCAAAGCACTTGATTATGTTGTTGCAGAAACCCGATCGGGGCCACCAACACCATGGCAAATCAGAGATCAACACGCCTCCAGCCCTCCCAACAGGTCCTCCCTTGCTCCTTCTTCCGTGGGTAGATCATAGAAATCAATATGGATAAGCATCGGTCTCAATTGAGCCCGATAAGGGGAAGGAATTTCCCTGGTTTTTCCGAAAAATTAACTTATCGGGATCACCGGAATCCGCCCTCCGGCGGCTGTACCGCCGCCTGCCGATAGCCACCACCTCGATGGAGGTGGTGGTGGTGGTGGCCGGCCAGGGAGGTGGCCAGGTGGCCTAGAAATAGGCTTGGAATAAGCTCCAGGTCAGGGGGAATCCTGACCGTCGGCTGGAGCTTGAGATGACCGGATGCCACCTATTCTGCGCCAAGATTCATGCACCTTGGTAAATTAAATTCTTATGAATTAAATGAATTTCTAATTT